>BMAU01019442.1:0-185000 GCA_019973935.1 Trichonephila clavipes
ATAAATGTCTAATGAAATAGATTGGAACGAATTCTCTAAAAAAACTCTTACAGAAGAAATTTTGCATGGATTGTCAGATTTTGTGAACTGGCGTTACGTTTTTCAGTACTCACCTTTAAGCGAAGCCTTCATAGAAGAATACGCAACTGAAGAAGATTGGTCTATTATTTCCCAATTTCAAAAACTGTCGGAATCTTTCATGGATAAACATGAAAAAGATTTAGAATGGAGTACACTGTGTAGATTTCAGAAAATGTCTGAAGATTTTATGGAAAAACATGTCAACTTGTTAGACTGGGTTGCTGTATCTCATCATCAAACTCTGAGTGAACCATTCATTAGAAAATATCATGAAAAAGTTAGATATGGACTTAGTATCAGCGTCTCAGAAACTTAGTGAAAACATGATAAGAGAGTATGAAGATCGAGTAAACTGGAGAAATATAACACGGTTCCAATCCTTTGATGAAAATTTTGCTATGGAATTTCATAATAAAATTGACTGGTGCTATCTTTTTAGATACAAGAAAGCTGCATATTTTTGTCTGATGAGTTCTACTCGCTTCACTACCGAAAAATTGCTTGTATATTACTGGCTGCAATATGCAATCGTGGTTCAGTTTTTCCCCTTCAATGAACCGAAATTTAGTGGATAAACATATTTTTAATACTTCGAGTATTAAAGGTGAAATAACTTGAGGGTGTGTTAAGTACATATGGTGTTTTTGGCACCATTGTTAAGAAGGAGGTAGATGCGTCCCCTGCTTACGGGGTTGGTCCAGCTCTCTCGAGGGGGTCCCTAGGATGGATAAATTCCACGCCGCAGGAGGGATCGATGGGGGTGTCATTACATTTTTGGGGGTGCGTCAAATTTGTTCTTGTCGTCCTGTTTTAGGTCTTGGTCCAGCTCTCTCATATATACACTACTCCTTTACATTTTGTTAATTTTAATATAAAATAGTTTTTCTTAATATTGAAATTACAATATATTCGTCGACATTCTTTTTTCTTGTTTGTTTTTTCTTTGACGAGTAAGATGTATAAAATAGATGGGTATTAATTTACAAAAAAAGATGTGTATAATAATTTTTTTAAATATATAGTGCATATGAATTTAAAATTTGTTTTATGGTGTATAAAGTATATTTAAAGATGAGCTTCTATATAACGAATTTTCCATGTAACAAACTTTCTTTTGGTTTAGAGACTTCATTAAATAAAGGTCCGACTGTAAATAAGATTCATAGAAAAATGCCCCCAGATTATGACTCCAGGAGAAGTCCAATGTGTGTAAGCCGCTGACAGTTTGATTTCAGGCATTCACCTGGCTTCCTTCTGACCAACACATGGTCATCTCTGGCACTAAGGTAGCACCTGCTTTCATCGTAAAACACAACATATATCTACTTAGTCCTACAGTGCGCCCTGACTATACACCAATTATGTCGCAAACGGTAGTGGCTTGAATTCAGTGGAATGCACTCTACGGGGCATCTGGCTCAGGCATGTGAAGTAACCGATTTTTAACAGTTAGTTGTGTCATTGTGGTACCAATTGCATCTCAAATTTCGGCCGCATATGTAGTACAATGCACCCACAGCCATACGCAGAATACGTTGGACGTACCACTCAGTAGAGCCACGTGGCCACTCGAAACGCGGTCTTCTTGATGCAGTACCAACCCAACATTTATGCACAGTGGATACATTCCGGTCAAGTCCTTCTGCAATATCGTGGCAAAAAGAATCTACCTTCTCGTAGCCCTATTACTTGAACTTGTTCTAATTCGTTGAGCTGTTGATAATAGCTTATTCGTATTTTTATGCTATTCTTGACTAAAAACAAATCAATTCGTCAGATTTCACAGATAATTAACGCGCATGTACGTAACATCACTCATTTAAACAAGTTAGATAATTGAAATTTAAAGAACATCCGACTACGCTCGGAACCGTGATTTTCAAAAGCACATAAATGGATCATTTTCATGATATTTAGTGTCACTTAGATTAGAAAATATGCATAAAATTATTTTAAGGACATTTTTACCAAAAAAATATTTAAATACAATATTTTAGCAAAAAAAAATAATTTAGAATAATCTTTTTTCCAAATGTTCTCCTTTTGTGAAAAATACTTCTTATAGAATAATATTGTGCCTGCATATAGCTCAAACCTCTGTTCAGAGGCTCAACGAGAATTTTTGAAATATGTAACTTAGACGTGGGTTTATTCATATTTTACGACAACAGAGGAGAGGAATTTTAAGAAAAAAATGCGAATAATTATTTCGCTCTGAAAATAATGTGAACCGTGATTTATACAGGCAAAATATTATTATAATATAACCATTTGTCACAAATGGAGAACATTTGAAAAAAAAAGATTATTCTAAGTTAATTTTTTGCCAAAGTATTATATTTAAATAATTTTGTTGTCAAAATGTCCTTAAAGAGCTGTCGGAAACCTAAATGTACCACCGACAATGAGAATTGGCTGTTTTCGAGGAACATTTTCTCAAAATCTGTTATATGTACATGCTTGAAATTTTTCATATAATTAAAATACACATTTCTCATTATACTCAAATGAGCTTTTAGCTAAAAATAATTTATAAAATATTTTATCAAACATAGTTTACGTTAACCCGTTTTTCACATAAAAAATTTGTAAAAAAATTTTTTGGGGTTTTACAAAATTCATATTAGATATTAGCCATCATTATAAATATATCATAAAAATTTACATACCTGTGAACAGTAGTTTCTAAGAAAAGGAACATCGAACATCAAAAATTGACATTTGAAAAATTGATTTTAAAAATACTTTTTAGTTAAAACATGCCAGCTCCATATTCTAAATCATCAGCATTTTTTAGTAGCTCATCATCTTCTTTCTTCCTTTTAAGTCTTTTTTTTCCTTCCTAACTTCCTTTGTTTTTGTAAACAATAGTATTTTGCTCAAACCTCTGTTTGTCGAGGCACTCCATCGGTACCTCAACGCTCAATACACTTTCTCAAAATTTCTAGTTTTGATACATTCCCCATATTAAATGAGGAAACTGCATCATATGTACCCAGTGACAAAACTTCTAATTGTACAAATGGGTTGAGACCATATTACATTATTTACACTTTCGTTAGGATTTTTTGCGTACCTCCAACTTTTAGCAATTCTGGATTAGCTAACTCTAAAACAGGTCGCATGGCCCACAACAATTCTATTTTTGTGATGATAAAAAATTCTGCTTTTAAATTTGCACCACGTATCTGAATTGAGGGACAAAATCCATGCTGAGGGTTTTCATCGGTTGATACTTGTGTAAAAATATTGCCCATATGGCTTGTTGCATGTCCTTCACGCTAGACAAATTTCTGCGGATAGCTAGACCATAATATGCTTGCAGACGGTCGATTTCTGCCTCTGTCAATCTATTTCTTCCGCATAAAGGCTTTCCGTCAGAAAGTTTTTTGTCCTCTCATCTTAGTTTTCAAGCGTCGAAGACGTGTCCCCCATTCTTTTCATAACATGACCTATGCATTCTAATTTCTCGATAGCAATGGTCACCCATATACTTTGTTCTCGACAATAGAAGTAAAACGCTTTGAGTCTCCATCTCCTAAATATTTTGTGTACCGAACATTGTTCGGGAACGCTGAAAAAAAAGCTCCAGCTACTTCCATTCTGTAGCCTTCAAAATTTCTCTTGCAATTTTTGAAGATGCTTGGATTTTGTTCGGACAAATACAATGTTTTGAAAAAAAAGCTTCGACATCTATAACTTTGCCGGTATCAACACTTGTGACTGTCAAAATTCTTCGAAGAAAAACCACGTGCCAGCTACCATCAAGCAAAAAGAAGGTCCCTTTTTTCCATCATTTTCATCAACGGCTTCACGAACAGCTTCTGCCATACTTGTTAAGGTTTCTCTTGTTGCCTGCAGTAAAATGTGGTTGTACTTTGAGAATTTTGTGGTGGCGGGGAAAGATTCATGATACCGCAAAAACATCCTAGCAGACTCAGCACCTTTACCTATGCATCGCATAGCATACACTAGCCGGGTATTCAGTTCGTAATTCTCAGAACTATCGCATTTCTTGGAGTTAAAAAAGTATAGTTATATTTACAAGAAGGACATTTTAAGTGAAACTTCACAGCTTCACCACCTTCACTGAGGTGCAACCTGAGTCCTGTTTTTTCACACTTTTATACATTTTTACAGAATCTAAAAGGTTAATGTCCACAATAACATTTCTGAAACCAGAAAAGCCTCATCCGAATATGAAAATATCCATGTTTACAATTTTTCTCTCACTGGCAGATGGTTCAGTTTCATTAGTACAAAGCTTTGCACCATCAGCACAATTTTTTCATCAGCAGAGTTCTTTGGAACAGTAGATTGCTTTCACCACAACCATCATTACTTTTATTACATCTTCCTTTGTTAAAAACTCCTCTTCGTTTCTTAAATACTTTAGTCGATGCTCTAGGCATAGTAAAAATCGATATATTATAGCAATTTTTTGAAAGTTTAAGCTGAATAATGTTAAAAAAGAATATACTTGCGAGTTCAAAATTACAGCGCAGTTTTGAGTGTAAACAAACACTGATTTGACCGTTAAAAATACAGTGAAGTTTCAAATGGTTAGGAAATAAAATAATAAAAAGGCTCAATTTATACAATAAAAGATAAATGTTTTGATTTATACCAGACACTCAACTTTTAAGCCAAAACAAAACTTTGTTTACTTTTACGCTTGTCAAATGGGCGTGGCCCAGTTTCAACGATTATTTAAAAATAGGTTTTTTTATCCTAGAGGTTAAAGTAAGGTATTTTTAGAAAGGTTAAAAATCTGTACTATGTGGAAATGTAAAAATCTCAAATTGTCAAAAAATCAAATTTTACCTTTCCGACTGCCCTTAAAAAAGAATTTTATACATGGATTTTTTAATCTGAGTGACACTAAATATCATGAAAATTATCCATGTATGTGCTTTTTTAAAATCTTGGTTCCGAACGTAGTCAAATACCTTAAGCGCGAGATTTGAATCGATGTCATCTTTCAGATGCATTAACACGCACGTGTGTGTGAATTTATGTCACATTGATCTGTCATACATATAACACAAGTTTTCTTACTCAATCTCATTTACGTATATTTAAGTAGGTTTTATACGAGTACATTTTATACGCAAGTTTATTTATACCCTTTGCTTTTAAATCAAAAACAAACTCCCGACATCAACTTTTTATCCATAAATACGAAAGTAATACACATTTTTCATCATGTAATAATAAATTGCTTTGCTTTAAAATTCCTATTTCGTATTCGATTACGTAAAACTTATTTTTGAGCTATCTAAAAGGTATTTAAAAGAAAAATCTCAGTATCCATGTATTCCTACTGAATAGTTATCAGTAACTAGTACGTATTTAACTCACGTAAGCTTTCGTAATGAAAAGTTCGAATTTCTATATGAAACAAGAAAAATATGTCTTTTTTTCGCTAACATCCCTGCTTTTCATCAGACATCGATGAAAAAACTTATTAGGAACAAAAGATAAGGAAACGTTAAAAGATAATAAAGAGAATCTGGATCCTGAGGAATTTTGATATTGAAAAAAAAATAGAAATCTGTTTCCTGTCTTTGAGATATAAATTTCCCTGGCGGCCATTTTCCTTATTAACATTTCGGTTTTTCTAGATCCGAGAGCAATAAATAACTTTCACTCCCCGAAAACCCTTCTTACTCGAAGTAAGTCCTTAGATCTATTTTTAGATATTTCTTGTCTTACTTTTGTTTCTTATAAAGAAGTGTTCTTTTGTATTTAGTTCTTAAGAATATATATAATTTTTCTGATACATGCAGTGATAAGAGTAAACTACTATTTTGATTGAAAGAATATGCATACTTTTATTAACAAGTAAGATTTAATTATACATTGAAATAATTATGGTACTATATTTAGGGGCAAAAGTGTATATTTTATATTTATTGTACATATAAAAGTAAATATTTTATCTTAAAAAGTTGGTTGCTTCAAAAATAAGCCAAGAAGACAGATTATGAAATATATTTTTAGTCCCAAAATATATATATAATAGCTGTCTCACAAATACAATGTATTATTTTCATAAATTGAAAAAAGTTTGATTTATTACTTGAATTCTCGTTTATTTGTAAATTACTATAAATTACTATAATGATAAAAAAACTAATTATTGAATATTAAATTCTTTACTGCTGAAAGCATGCATTTGTTAACTAGTCAGATACAATTTATTGTTAAATAATCCAATAAAGTGTTGGTGGTTAATATAATACAATATCAATAGTTACTTTATTACAAAGTACTTTAATTCTTCATTTGAATTAGTGAATGTTGAGGATATTTGAGTATGAGTCTTTTTCAACAGACTGCAGCTTTTTTTTATAAAATTAACTTTTTTTTAGTAAGAAAGAAAACATTTTTCTAGTATTTATTCATTATCCATAGTCACCGGATTAGAGTGTAATATCTCTAAGATCTTATCTATAAACTGAATATCACAAACCCATCAGGATCTTCCAAAAAAAAATAGTTGCTTCTAAGAAAGATAAGAATATAATACATAGAAAAATGCATTATTTTGATTCTAAAGAAAAACAAAATTATAAAACGTCTGGGAGGGTTATTCTTAAAAGGTACATGTTAGGGAAATGTCCATGGCGTGAAGAGCCATTTTATACCTCTAAATTAAATATACTTAATCTCAAAAGGAATAGACAACTTTATATTATCTAACTTTATATTATATTTATGTCCTAAAAACCTACAATTATGTTTGGTGCATTTTGTGCTTCATCACCAAATATATTTAGAATATTTATACTAAGAAAGACACACACACACATTTACTACTGCAGTGTGATAATTTCCACATAATCTGATGAAGGTTCTGCTATTCTCTTCCAAGAAATTACATGGTTTTAGGATATTACATTATAAAGTAATTCCGTAGGTGTAGATTGGAAATCATCGCAAGAGCCTTCGTTATTCAATGAAAGTAACCGGTAAATAACGAGGAGTTTTTTTTTAATTGGGATGATAGATAAAGGTTGATACTTCAAAGTCTTATGATTCTGTTTGCTTGAGGATGGTAACCAGTAGAACGTTAATGTTCAAAAACAATTTTTTTTCTAATTATTGAAAGATAAATTTTGATCATCTTTTCATCAATAGTTATGACCATTGGTTAATTAAATCGTCAGGTCCATCCTTTGACAAGTGTTTCTATTCTACGATTGAAATGGTCTTTTGACAAACAATCTGATTAACGGCTTACTATCTTTTTCAATGGTCAATCATACTTAAACAATGCTGATAATCTTCAGATAACAACAAGGATTGAAAGAAGCCTAAATTGATTTTATTAATTATATTTGTGTCTACTGTGGAATATTTACCAAATAATTTATGGAAATTTCATGATTTCTTTTATTGGTTACATTTTTTGTTGTTGTTTTGCCAAGGGCTCTGATTTTGATATCTATTTTAATATAATGCAACACAGATAGTATAAATAGTTATTTGGTAAATGGGCTCTTTACAGCCCTGATTTAACGAATCGTGCATGCTATAAAACAGAGGTACGCAAACTAGGGGTCGCGACCCCTGTGGGGGTCACTAGAAATTTTTTAGTGGTCGCCAAATTTTTATTAAATGCATTATGCCTGCTTGCTGCATACCATACAGAGTACATATAAAGAGTGAAACGCCGTCATTTACTGTTTAATTGCAATGTCCTGCTATTCGCTCTTTCTTTGACCCTAATGCGTAATGTAGGTAAAGTGTGAAGACGCAAGTTTTTCACTCAGGCAGATGATGCCGTCTTTGTGGTAATTAGCCAGTTTTACTGAAAAGCGTCTATTTGTCCTACGTATTGATGTTATACGTACTGTGTCGAACGGTGCGCTCTGAGCATGCGCACCGTATGAGATGGAGTGATAATCAAGGGCTGTGGGAGTCATCTTGTAGACATGCGTACCAAGCCAAGGCCAACCAAACGATCAAAAATTATCGCTGAATGTTTTACTGCGCGCTTCCATGTAAAGTTGTAGCATGTAACAGTTGGCCTGCAATTGTTTTAGTTTCTCCTCGAGTTTTATCATGTGACGTTGTGTAATTATGATTTTTTATATTTTTATCGGGCTTTGCTGCTCTTTGTTATCAGATATGTGCTATCATTAGAGAAAGATCGCTGTTAATTTTATCGAGTTTCTCGAAAAAAAATGATATTTTTTTTTCATTATTTGTTTTAGTTAAAAAAATTTAACCTCTATATTCATAATATATAAATGAGTAATACGTACACCAGGTACATCTTCAGCGAACAAATGAACAAATACTGATGATGAATCTCAAAATTCTGAACTAAATGTCCCATCTAAAAAAATATGAAAATACAATGAGGAATTTACTATGTATGGTTTTACATTTTGTGTTGTTGATGATGAAGAACGCACGATATGTGTCATTTGCAACGAAACATTAGCAAATGAGAGCATGAAACCAGCTAAATTAAAAAGACATCTGGAAACTAAACATAAAGAACTTCAAAATAAACATGCAATTTTTTTTTCAAAGACGAGCTGAAAATCTGAAAATTCAAAGTTCAAATCTAAACAATTTACAACAATACCTCAGAAAGCATTATGAGATTCTTTAGAAGTTTCTTATCTAATAGGAAAACAATTAAACTCCATACAATTGGAGAATTCCTTATTCTTCCTGCAGAAATTAAGATGACATTAATTATGCATGGCGATAAATATGGAAATGTACTAAAAAAATACCATTATCATGAGATACCGTGTCTCAGCGGATTTCCGAAATGTCACGAAATATCTAGTCTGAAGTCATAAAACGCGTACAAAACTCATCTGTATTTGCTTTACAACTGGACGAGACCACCGATATTACTAAAATGTCATAACTAATTATTTACGTTATATTTATTTTTAATGAAGGTGCAACAGAAACGTGTTTATTTTGCAAGAGTTTGGAAGGAAAAACTTCTGGAGAAAAAATATTCGAAGTAATAAATGAATATTTTGAAAACTGTGTTGCGGTTTGTACCGATGGTGCTGCATCATGAACAGATTCGAACAAAGAGCTGAGAGACTTAATCCAGAAAGTGGCGCCTCATATGTTATTTAATACCTGTATGATTCATCGGCAAGCTCTTATTGAAAAAGATATGGATGAAGAGTTGCACAACATATTACAAGACGTTGTTAGTTCAATTAACTACATTAAATGCAACAGTCTTAACAGCCGTCTCTTTTTAATACTTTGCAATGAGATGGGTTCAACGTATGAGAGATTACTGTTACACACCGAAGTCAGATGGCTCTCTCCCGTGGGAAAATACTACGACGGATATTTGATTTGAGAAATGAAGTGTATACATATTTTTAAGTGAAAGGAAACATAGATTCTTCATAGTTTTGGCTATTCATGGAAAAGCAATGTCCGTTCTATGCAAGAATGCCATCAGATTACTAATACAATTTGCATCAACGTATTTATGTGAAACTGGATTTAGCAAACTAGTGTCAATAAAAACTAAATACCGCTCTCGTTTGAACCCTGAAGATGATAGGCGAATTGCAATTAGCAACATACATCTGAAAATCGATGAGATAATAAGAAACTTGCAGCCACGTACATATTATTAAAATGCAATTTACTGATTTTTATGTTATACAAAAATATTTTCTTTCAATTATAAATAATATTAATGTGTGTCAGAAATGAGGATTTTTTTTAATTAGATAAAACGAAAGAAATGTGCTTATTTATATCGTATTTGTGAATATTTATCTCTAGGGTTCGCCAAAAATTTTCTCTCTACAAAAACGGTCGTAGTCGAAAAAAGTTTGCGCACCACTGCTATAAAATATTGACTTATAGTATTTTGATGCATTGTGAAGTCGTATGTTAGCAGTAGATGTAAATAAATATGTTAAATATGAGATATAAACAGGAAATTTTTAAAGTTTGGGAAAGTTTTTCAGGGCAAGAATTCCCAACAATTCATCATCCATTTTCAGTCGTTTGCGATTGCCTTAAAACTGAAAGAGGCAATTGTTTTTCACTTATCTATATGATGCATCATCAAATAGATTATTTTTTACTGGAAATGCGTGCAACTTCTTTATTGAATAGTGAAATATATTTAATTTAATGAAATTGATGAGGTAATGCTTTTTATGGTTCTGTCAGAATACGAAGATAATAGGTTTGTGTTCTGTGAACAAAAAGTGAAGTTAAATCATGACTGTATGTACAGGGAATTATTTATTGAAAAGTAAGCATCTAACAGTTATTGTTTTATGTTCTGTACTTCTGATTTACAGGGTTTAATACCCCCAAAATTGTCAATATCACCAAAATTCACCACGTAAAGTTGTCAATAACTGATAATGTTCTAACGAACCATATTACCTATTGCTGAATTTTTTCAGTCCAACTTAATTTCCAAAATACAATTGATGGATGTAGAGACGGCTGATGTATTCAAATACTTAGAAAACTCTTATTGTATATGTTGTCTAAATTACTGGTTGATATTAGGTTGAAGGGGTGTACACTGAAGTCAAATAGTTTTTAACACATCTTCTATAAAGCTGTTTCCACCCAAAATTTTAGTAAGATGCAAGAGTTTCTACGACTGTCTACCGCAAAGCTCATCTCCAATAAGTGTTTCTATAAACGAATTTCTTCGAATACAAATATGATTAAAAAATCTGTTGATTTTATCTTATATTAGAGAGTTTGAAGTATATATTAGAACATCTGAAACTAAAATTACAAAGCATTTTAACCATTGTTAAAATCGTTGTTTGATGCATAGCAACCATCATGAAAACAAATCATAGTTTTGGTTTATTTTTCAGAAATGCTGGACATTTCTCTCCCACTCTGCTTATTTAGGCTTAAGAAACCCAAGGTCGTTTTGTTTTAAATATATCGAGCATTTCATATTTTTTTGTAAAAAGTAATAATGATTAATGATGACTTTAAAGTATATTTTTAAATCATGTACATAAGTCATGCATGTATGCAAATTTCGATAAAAGCTGGTACAAACGCGAATTCAGAAGAAAAAATAAAATTACATTCCGGCTTCATAAAGTCTAAAGAGGATATATATTCATTTATTTCACGCTTGAATCCAATTATATACAAAAAGAATGGTACACAGTCGTACCCCTATCTAACGAATAATAAAACACGAATTTACGAATTATTTTAACAGCTGGAAAATGTTTTTATTAGATTGTATAAAAAGTAGTAGGGTATTTTTAAATGACCTTATTTTTATACGGAGCAAAAAAAAAATACTTTTCTTGTGGGCAGCCCATTTCATTAAAAAATGATGTAGGTCATTATTAGATATTAACAGGTGTAGATGGTTTATGAGTTTAACCAAACATGTGTGTTTTTAATGGGCGATTATGATGCAGGAAGGTTTAGTAGAACTATCAAAACTGTGACATTTTCTAATGCTTTACAATTTTTGTAAACTGAAGAAACGTACTTTTATTGTAGAAGAAAATCGTACCTTATGCAGCAGGATGTAATCAACGCAGTAGTTTTTTCTCAGCATAAAGTTGAAAAAAAATTATTTCGAGTAAGACAACAAAAGCTTATTAAACATCTATTAGTAGATTAAAATTTCCAATTAACCGGTGCGTAATAATTCACTAAAAGGAATATTTTAGCTAAATGATTTTAATAAAAAAAGTGTGTCGTCCTCCTTATATTTTACAAAAGTTAAGTGCGAAAAATTTTGTATTTTGTTAGGACCCTGATAGAACGAATAACTCTGGATTAACTAACAAATCCCGATGAATTCTTTAAATCAGAGCCCAACTGTATTTCAAAACTAACTGCATATCAAGTTACAAACTTGAGGGAGTGAAAAGGAAAGTTTTATTAATGTCAAACCCTAAAGCAACACGAGAGATTTTAATCACGGACTTCGTAATTTCGAACCTCGGTCAAGTGATGAAGGTGACGCCTAAGCTGTACCTCTCTCTCTTAACTACCTCACCATATAAATGAAAAAAATATTAAGATATGTTAGATTTAACTTACATTGACCCCATTTACACGGTGTGTCTTCAGTGGTCCAATGACTTGGAACCTCGAAACTCCGGTGTCATGTTACAAACATGAGAAGAACTGCTGTTAAACTAATTCTACATCATGGGGCATAATTAATTGGCTAGGAAAAATGTAAGCGATAAAGAGCAACCTGAACATTTTCTCGTAATAAAAGATATTCGAGATAAATAAAAAAAATTAAATTTTGACAGTTGGTAATTAGAACTACACATCAATATGCCGCACATATGTCTTAAAATCTTCCAGAGATTGATGTGGAAGCATTCCCTTGGCTTTCGGTTTCTTAACCGTTGCTCACAGTCGAAAGTCATTAATTCTCGTATTACTCTAGATGCGATGTTGAGGAGGCAACTAAATTACCAAAGTAAACATTGGGAATTTTGCTGTAAATCAAACTTTAATTATATTATTTACTTGAGTTATTTTCATATCCACATAAATTACTTTTAAAAATAATCAAAAAATTGTAAAAAAAAAATGGAAAAAAGTAGTTAATCTGCGGTTAAAATTAAGTAACTGAAAATGGCAATGGATCTCATTCACTGAACTTGAATAAGATACAAAAATAAATGAAATAAAACACTTATAAATATTATTTTATAAGGCTTTATTCACTTCATTTATTTTAACTTAATGATCGTTAAGAAATAAGAATCTGTTTTATACAACGTCTAATGGAAAATAAATAAGAAAAGAAACTTAAGTACACAGGATATTTTTATACAACACAACAAAGAGATTACAGGTTCAGACATATAAGCTGCTTATGTATGGATAAGAAGCTTAAAGAACTATTTGGTTGGAACAGACTAAATATGTGTCAATATTGACAAAAAAGCGTTTTGCTAGACACTCGTTTTGGGTTTTGTCTAAATAGACTATTAACAAATGGAATTTCATTTCCAAGTTCAGTGATTCTGATAAAAAAAGACATTATACCTTTTATTTTTATTTGTATCGATATTTTGATTGTATCTTTCATCGATAACAATCTATAATATTCTTTCTGCTAGTCAATGTATATTCAAATGTTGTGCCTAGAAATTAAGTTATTACCACTAAAGTGGTTATTGATTGTCATTTGGTTAAATAAATTTAGACAAAAGTTACGGGAGCACAGTACGATTCAATTGACAAAAATCGGTCCAAAATTATATAATTTTTATAGCCTAAATTATTTTTATATACTTTTCTACAAACTCAAAAAAATTGATAGCTTTAAAAGCTAAGTCGAACTGAAGACTTGAATATGCCACACACATACCATTGAAAAAATTATGTCGTCAATGCAATTTCATTCTTATAGAACAGGTTTTACTAGCACTGTTTAAAGTTCAATGTTCACAAACAAATATGGTTTCAAAAAGATGACAAACCAACAAAAACAAAACAAAATAAAGCTCCATGAAATAGTAGTTCTGGTAAAATTCTTTTGGCCACCAACTGTGTCATCAACAGGAGTAATGTGGCAAATAAAGCCAACTTTGGTTCTTTAGCGATTCTAAGCAATATTTCAACTTTCATCAATATTATTTTAAAAATTAAAAGTAACCTTTACGTTTTTGAGCTTATAAATATCATTTTGCCTTGTGTCCGGTCTCTAAATTGGAAAAGAAGTATATATTTATTTGACTTTATTTGACTTTTAGAAATATATATTTATTTGACAACCAAACGCGATTTAATGACTATACTTACTTAAGATTCCCCAAATCTATTATAATGCAGAAACGAAAGAAAATCTACACACTCGCTAGCTGTTCTCACACTGTTTTGTAACTTAAATGAGAAATTTAGATACACATTTTTTGTAATTTAATTTTCATTTTTTATTTGTTTTAATTACGGTATACGTGTTACTTGAGGTTCACGAGAACTTCTTTATCTTTTCTTTTATAAAGTAATTTTCTAAAATGTATGATTATCTATTTGATAAAACTTGAACATAATGAAATAGAATGCATATATATATTTATATATGTATATATATAATTTCTGAGATTGATAATAGTTTATTTCTATAAACTTACCTATTTAATAGTTATGGTTTTACCTCCATATTCTAATATTAGATAAAATGACTTAGTATTATCTTATTCGTTTATACTCTAGTGTTACTAAAGTTATGGTACTTTGTAACTCTCTTATTAATTTTTATTTCCATTCTTTGTACACTTTTGTTAAGCGCTACACATTTCAGCCATTCACATGATTAAAGTCTGCATTACGGTCCAGAATCTGGCAATAACTTTTTTTATTGCACTCAGATTTACCTCTATCGTGTAACGGATTTAGATATTCCTATCCATTATTTTAATAGGTTTTTGCTCAGTATTATTTACATAAAGGTGGAAGGTTGGCTGGCCAAAAAGCATAAATTATTTTATATATTAGCTGTCCTAAGTCAGATATGTTTACAATACTGAAGCATTCATTTTTATAATTTTTAATCTCGGTTGCTCATATGTCCCCATTTTGTGATTTTCCTACTATATTTGTGTTTTTCGAATGTGATTGCTGGATGGTATGTCTTGTTTGTAGAGAATAAGACAAATAGAGCGATGACAGAAAAATTTCGGTTTTTATACCAAAGTGGCTAGCGCGTGATTATTATGTAATAGTAGTTCTGATTGGATATACAATGGGCGGGACCAGGATTTCGGATTACCAGATTACGATTAAGATTAAAGTGTTACTTTCGAACCAAAGAATTAAAGCTTGTTTAAATATTATTAAAATGATTTAACAAAAATGATGCTATAGGGATTTATTGCATATATATATATATATATATATATATATACTAGATATTCCTTCTTCAAAATGTATTTGTCCTATTGTCTTTCTCTTACATTTTCAAGAATTGTAAGCCATGAGTTTTTTAAAGAAGCATATAAGTTTTATAAGCAAAAGTCAGAAATATAAGAAACTTTCACAATAGTTTACCGCAGAGATTTTTTAATCAAATTGACGTTTTGGAAATTTTGATTTAATCATCAGAATACAATGATAATTTTCTTAGTACAAATGCTTTTTACCTTAACAAAAGTGACAATAAATCAATTAATACATTTTATTGCTTAGAAAACTCATTCACTGCAACAAAAACATATAAATATTTGCATAAATTTATTAGAAATAAACAATTACAATTGCAATGCATGTAAGTCATATGCGGGAATCCTTTGAAAGAAATTTTTATTCTCTTATCTTGTAAGGGAGGGGAACACAAATTAGTATGTCGTAATTAACAATTAACAAACTCATTACAAGAACAAGTATGAATGATTATCTTTTGATAGAAATAAATTTAGATTTTTCCATAGGTACAAATTTCGTTAATATACAGCAAAACATTTCTTAGAGAATACATAAAAGCACTTGGAATGATTAGATTTTTTCTACTTTATTTTTATTAGTATCATCGTTATACAAGACAATCTGTAATAGTCCATTGATTATATTTGAGATAAATTATTAACACACTTACTTGAGTCCTAGTGAAATATACTTCTTTAATTATAGAAAAAGAGAAAATACTTCAGGGATTGGTTGTGTATGTGTGAAATTGTGTAATTATAATAATGAGAAGTACTGATTCTAAGTACTGAACCAGTTTTAATTATTCCCATCTGCTTGGAAAACTATGAAATCTTGAGTGGAAAAAACATTAATATTGAAAATTATTAACCTTAATTAGTAATGTTTGAATTTATTCTTTTAGAAGTATGTATGAAAAATTTCGAGATTTCAAATGTTTTATAAACAATTCTGTTTCATTTTTTTTGTCTTAAAGCTACTTTGGTTTTGAGTGGATTATATTGGGAACTTTTTTCATACTTGTTTCTAAACATTTACAAAATTGAAAAAAAACCTTGACATGGCCAATCTTCCAACATAAAAAAAAACTTAACACCTAGTCTTACATAATTTTTTCAGTGATTTTGCACAGATGGCATTTCAACTTGAAATGCAATTAATTTTAAAATTAATATTATATCAAAGTCAGAATCTAATAAGCAGAAACTATGTAATAACACATTATATATATATTAAAGTTGAATTAAAAAGACTTGTTCTTCTACAGATTGTTTTTTTTTTCAGGTATAGAAGTTAAAGTTGGCAATACTTTCCAAGATGGCGACCGATTTAACAGCTGTCAAGTGATTTATTCTCAGTTTGGTTTGGCAATTCATCATGAATAGACTCACTCCTGAACAACGCTTTCAAATTGTGCAATTTTATTTCGAAAATAATGATCGATTTTCATAAGCGAATTTTGTTTAGCGATGAAGCGCACTTCTGGTTGAATGGCTGCGTCAACAAACAAAACTGCCGCATTTGGAGAGAAGCTAATCCACAAGTGTATGTCGAAACACCGTTACATCCAGAAAAACTGACTGTTTGGTGCGCTTTATGGGCAGGTGGAATCATTGGTCCGTACTTCTTCTAAAACGATGAAGGCCACAACGTTACAGTCAATGGTGATTGGTATAGAGCCATGATTACTAACTTTTTCATTCCTGAATTGAACAATCATGATGTCCAGGAGCTATGGTTCCAACAAGACGGCGCAAGATGTCACACAGCTTGTGCTACAATCGATTTATTGAAAGACACGTTTGGTGACCGTCTAATTTCACGTTTTGGACCTGTGAATTGGCCTCCAAGATCTTGTGATTTAACATCGCTAGACTATTTTCTGTGGGGCTATGTAAAATCATTGATCAATGCGGATTAGCCACAAATGCTTGACCATTTGAAAGACAACATTCGCCGTGTTATTGCCGATATACGGCCAAAAATGTTGGAACAAGTCATCGAAAATTGGACGTCCTGATTGGACTACATCCGAGCCAGCCGTGGCAGTCCTATGCCAGAAATCATATTTAAAATGTAATGCCACAAGGTTATCTTTCGAATAAAAAAATATTTCATGTCAATCGAATAATACATCGTTGTTTTATTGCAATTTAAAGTTCTATACCTCTCAAAAAACAACCTTTATATGTAATATATACTTAAATTATATATAAAATAGCAATTCTTTTTTCCCGCACAACTTAGTTGTGTTATTTTTCCCGAAGATCATTTTATAAATTAGTACACGCAGAATATAGTTTTTAAAATATTGCTGCAGTTTTATATGGACATTCTATCATTATTTCTGGCAAACATTACAGCGTATGACTTAAACTATCCAAAAGTTTTACGGATAGAATATTTAAATTAATTAAACTAAAATAAAATATCTCTTAATCTGATTGAGTCTTTATCTTGCATTTGAAAATATAACAAAGGAATGCTTTTTATTTTAACTCATTACCACATCGCAACATTTACGGTTTAAAAATAAACGACTATTTAAGGTACGCTTTAAACTCTTAATGAGGATTAATAAAAAATGTGCGTCTCAGTTTTTTTAATTAAAAAATGATTTATAATTAACACTTTTTTTCCATTAATTAAAGACAGACAACGTTCTTGAAGTATTTTATTACATCTTTCTTCTCTCCTAAATAGAGTTTATATTTTTACTGTTGCTTATTAAATGTGTCTTTTTTCAAATTATTATTAAAGAAATAAATTACACATAAATTGTATTTCCAGTGGAATGGGAAAAATGCGGTAAATTCAATATGGTCTTTGCTTTTTAATGAGGGATTAATTATTGTTAGGATAAATATTTTTTCCGAATTGTAATATTTCTTTAAAACTGTGGAATATAAATTTTTGTATTTTTTTCTGGTTTAAAAAAAAATTAAACAGCAAAATGCTTGTTGTATCGTGAAAAGCAAAATCTTATAAATATAATAACCTCGAAGTTTAAACCATGATATTAATGAAATAGTTAGAATTTATATTTTGAAGATGTAAGTTATTTGTTACAGTGACATATTGCTGAAAGTTGTGAAGAACGAAAGTATTTGTATCGTACATATATTTTTTACTGGATAAAAAAACAGATATATTGCCAAATCTTAAATAAATACGTATTAAAGTTTCATTGTATGCTTTCATATTATATACTATTTTTATCACAATTAAGATGGACACACTATTGTTTTAATGTTGTATTGATCTATATAATTCTATATTTGTTTATTTTAAAAATCATGCATATTAGTAAGATGTATATTTTTTCCTTTTGGACAAAAACCCTTTAATTTATGCTGAAATACATAATTTCATTTATACTAAACTTATCTAGGATATCAAAACATTTCGGAATGAAAGACTTTCATTTATACATATGAATTTTTTATTGACTATCTAATTCTAAATATAAATTTATAATATTTGTAATCAGTTATATATATATATATATATATATATATATATATATATATATATATATATATATATGTGTGTGTGTGTGTGTGTGTTTTAATGTGAACCCAAAACATTAATTTCTTACTAGAAGAAATATGTATGATCCTTTGTACCCCAAAAACTCGCGTATCTAAATTAGACAAAAACAAACAACGAGATTCTTTTTAAAATGAAATTTTATTCATGAGGTCTCTATATTTTTTTATTAAATATTTAAAGAATTAGTTTAAAGTATTTATCTCCGTCTATGCGTAAAAAAGGGAAATATTTTTTTTCCGTAATGCATTGAGTTTTTTAGGATACCCCAGAGCATGTAACACTGATACCAATCTTCTCTCATTAGAGCGAAATGAGAGATTTAATGCTTTTTACACGAATACAATTGTTAAATGAAGTGAATAATTTAAAAGAGGTCAACACAAAATTAAAAAAAGTATTTAATCTAAATTAATTTAGATACTAAATTCAATTAAATTATCTGGAAAGTGACTTGAAGATCAAAAATAAAAAAATGAAAAAAATAGGGCATTCGCAAGTAAAGAATTGTTCTTGGCTTTCACAGCTATGCCACCTACATCAAAAATTTTTAATTCGAGTTTTCTAGTTCTGGGTGAGTGCATAAGTATATCCATGCGTGACCTATCGGTACAATGGATTGACTTTTTTTAAAAAAAATAAATGAAATGTACTCATATTATTGATGTTATAAAACAAAAATGAATTTATTAAATTTGACCTTAAATTACATACATCAAAATGTAATGCTCTACTTGGTACTATTTGTAATTATTTTTTGACTTTAAACATTTTTCATCCAAAGAATCTGTTTGGTAATAAAATAATAAAAGAAACGACTTTCTCGTATTGTTAGCAAATATTAATGAAAATTTTTCAAAGGGATGCTTTCCAAATAATTGAAAACGCCCTGGTATATTTTATTCTACATTTTTTTACCTTTTGATTTCACTTCAAATCCATCCACAATAGAAAACACATAGTAGATCATTAAGATCACTTCAAATTTAAATTTCTATCCTAATGATCACAAGTATTTAATTTTTTTAGTCAGAAAAAAGTAATATCTAATTATATTAGGTTAATGCATATATATGAAATGTATTTTTTTCTACATACGAACTTTTGCTTCCCTGTGTGTGTGTTTTCGTTTTACTTTTGTTCTTGGTATAATCTCATTTATAGTCGTATTGTCCACTGCCAGAATCAGATTACAACAAAGACAATTTTCTGAGAAGTGTGCCTTTTGTTAATTGCTTAAAATTTCGTAATGATATTGCTGCAATAAATTCAACCGATATTTTTTTGATAAACTTAAGCTTTGTAATTACACTTCAAGACACTGCACTCAATATAAACCAGGCATTTCGATTGAATATTGTTAATGATCAAAAAGGGCAAGTATGTGTTGGTTCGAAAAAATTCGGTCTGGTGATTTTTTTCCCTCCACAATGATTCGCATGGGAGATCCGGAACATCTGTGAAAAATGCTGCTCTGAAAGCGTCGATGAAAAATATTCTAGCTTTCTATTATACTGATAGTACATTGGTAAAATGAAGGGAAAATTTAAAATTATGTGCCCATTATATGTAAACAGGCATGATCTAATAATTCGCGAAGACAACGCTCCACAGCAGGAGTCGTACAAAACAATTGCGAAATTAAATGAACTTAAATGCGAAATTTTGTAGCATCTCACTTATTCACCTGCTCTTTTGACAACAACTTCCATTTTTTAAGCATTTAGAACTATTTTTATGGCCTAAACAATATTAAAATGTAGACTATCTGAAAAACTTACATTAGAATTCATTTATTTTAAGGATAATAATTTATTCAATACAATCACCTATGATACATTAGTCAGTATGGGAAAAGGTGCATTAAAGAAAATAAATCATATTTTTATTAAATAAACATTCCATGAAGAAAAGTTATGCAGTATTATGTATTCACTTAAAACCCTACATTGCATGCTCGCCAAATTAAAATAAGTGTTTTGGAAGCCATGCTGCCCTAATATCTACTCTCCTATCATATTTAATTCACTTTTGTTAAATCACGATCTGATATCATTTATCAAGTCGACGCGTCAAGTTTCAACAGTAGAAACGTTGTACATTCTGACAAAAATGAAAAAGAACATTTTTCTACAAATAACAGTAGCATATGACCTAATTCATTGTAAGCAACTTATAAAATTTGTTTTCTTTAAAAAGGACGGTGTTTTGACAGATCGTACATTTTTCAAAAGTGGATGGATAAATTGTCATTTTGCAGCATAATCCGGTATGCTTGGCATGCTTCCAGGCTTTCTAATGAAGGAGAAACCTTATACTTGTTAACGAAGTAAATTTTTTGACAGATTGTTGAAAACACATTACTCGTGTAAGCAACCATCTTTTATAAATGATGTTTTAGATATCAAAAATATTTTTATTTTAAATGGCTTTATAATAAATGTTAATCTGGTGTTTCTAAGTAATAATTGTTACGTAAAGGAAAATATGCGTAACATTTATACATACAAAATTCCATCCTAATTTTTCATAACAATATTTTAGGTTTTAATTCACCTTCCATTAAGGGACATTTAAAATATTTGACTTTAAAATCATTAACTTTAAGTCAATATTTATTAGTTATTTTCGGAACGAATAAAAATAATTTGCTATATTATTTAGAATATTTCTGGGGTATTAATTTAAATGCAATTAAATTCCTATAGGAAGGCATGTTGAAAGCCAGAACTTACCGCGGATAATCCGAAATAAGACCAAAATGGTTTTTTCGCAGCTGACCTAATGTAAAATTTTACTAGTAAATGAACTGTGCTTTAAAATTTGGAAACCTCTCCTAAGTATCTTCTTAGTAGTAAAATTTGAAAGTTCTACGAGTAGACAACACATTTAGAAGTTTTCAAATCACAGCCAGAAACGAAATTCTGTAGCTATGATTTTCCTTTGTAAGTTAAAAGCTACTTATACGTTTTGTTGACCATTTTTGAAAACAGAACAGTAATAAACTTTTTGCAATCCTTTATAAATAAGTTATTCGAGCCAAAATTATTAAGTTAGTCAGCATTTAAAATACTTATACTTTAAAAAAAGTTGCTCGCAAAATTATTCAAATTATATTTGAGGGATTATATTTATTGTTTAGAAACAGTTATAAAAATTATTATATTTTTATTTGCAACTTAACTGAACTTAAAATATATGGTTTCAAAATTTAAATAAAAGAAAATCCTTTTTTTATACTGTTTTTATTATGTTTCTTAGGAATATGTTTTAAATAAAAAAAATGTGTGTTGTATTGAAAAGTTTTTGATAACAATGAAATAGGAACAAACCTCCACCCCATATTTTTCATATTATAATATTTAAATACACTGGTAAATATTAAAAAAGGAATTAATGCTTCAAGATAATTTTATAAAAATTTTGTGTGACACAATGTATTTGAGTACATTTTTCTAAAAGTAATTTTTAATCTCATGTTAGTCTAATTTGAACCCATGTAGCGTTTATGAAAAATAACGATACAATTTGTGAGTGATCTACATATATAAGCATACTTTTCAGTTAAAAAACTCGTAAAATGTGAAAATAAAAAGGAAAAAAGTAATTTATTTCATAAATGTGTTTTTAATTAAAGCAACATAAAATACATATATGCATTACATAAAACATTTAAGAGAAAATTAACTTAATTTTTTTTCGCTTAGCTTGCTGCAATTTTAACATACAGCTTAAGTGGTTCCTTGTGAAACTCCTTTAGTTTTATTAAAAGAAAAATAATGACTTGTTTTTGTTTGCAAATAAAAAGCATAAAATTTATTTAATTATTATATTTACAACAAGTGTTTAAAAATACTCCTCTCAGTAGCATTTAAAATACTATTTTAAATATGCCATGAATGAAAACTTATTCTAAAGGAGACCTTCTGGAAAATAAAGGTCGTAAAAATGTCTTTGCACTTAAATCACTTTTTAAAAATAGAGCTGTTTTAAAATTTTATCGTAATTCAATTATATTCTTATTTATTTAGTGCCTGAGTTCTTTGAAATAATGTACGTGGATATAATTTTTACTCATACAGCGTTTTATTAAAGGAATAACTATTTATGATATAAACATAAAATGTAAGTTGTTTCGGTTCTAGTTAAAGTGATAGCATGAATAATGGCTCCGTTGTAATAGCATAAATTCATATTATATATCACTTTATCAATGTAGAGTTTGTATTATCTAATCAATATTTATCCACGGATTAATTGACTATTTGCCCTGTATGTACTATATCTGCACAGAAACACACATATTCTCTGTTCTACTTTGTTGTTTTGGATCATTTCAATATTACTTGCATGCACACTTCTAACCCTATTAAGCCCAGTACCACTAAAGACCCGCCGTGTAGGGCAGCGATGCACGCTAAATCTGTCGAGAGCTGAAACGTCCTCCCGTTGGTGTGGTGTCGTAGTTAAGAGAGGGGGGTGCCAGCTCAGGTGTCGTCCACGTCACTTGACCATGGTTCAAAATTACGTGGTCCGTCGCCAAAAGCCCTCGTGTAGCTGAACAGTGCGACGTTAATCTTCCCTCACTCACTCACTCTAACCCGATTAATAGTGATTTGAAGTCAATGTACTTAAAATTAGTAAAATATATAGATGTAATTGCTAGATAAAATATATTTAATAGTTGCGATAAAGATTATTTAAAAGCACGTTGACAAAATCCTGATATTCGTGTGTCTCATAAAAAGGTCATTTTTTTGTCCATTCGTTTTCCACAGATAAATACTTAATGATAGAATTAACAAGAATGAAAAATTAAAGTTTTGATTAATATCTGAATAATACACGGAGCTATTAAATGTATATATATAATGCAGGAAACTAGCCATTATCCATCGCATTAGCGAAGTTTTTATAAAAATATAATGTGATTAAAAATAATATGTAAAAATATAGTGTTTTAGGGGTTGATATTTGATGGTTGACCCATGAAACAATTAACCCAAAAAACCATCATAAACTCATATCGATACAAATATCCCCAAAGGTAATTTTAAGATTATTATTTTTTTTTGTTTTTATGTTATTTAAAAATTAGAAAATCCAATTCGTCCAGGAGTTCCATTCAGGGTCACCAAAATATTTCTTTCCTTTCAAAGAATAATTATAAATTAAAATGAGTATAATTAATTACTTATATTAAGTGTTAATTTATATTTCAATGAAAGTATTTAAATCATTCATTTAAGTCAGAAACAATTTTTAAGTATAATATTAAATATATTACATTAGTTTCTCTGTAAAAATATCTCTCCATTAAAGTTGCGAAGATGAAAATAAAAGGGAAAATTTATCAGAAAATTATAAAGAAAATATATATATATAAAAGAAACTAAAAGCACTAAGAAAATCGTCTAGGACTTACTCGGAGACGAAGAAAGTTTCTTAGAAGTGAAAGTTATTTATTGCTCTCGGATTTCGAAAAACGGAAATGTTAATAAGGAAAAAGGCCGCCGGTGAAATTTATATCTGAGGACAGAAAACGGGCTTTTTCTTTTAGCTTAGTGTTACTGGAGGATTCGGTTTTTAGTCTTGCACTGTCGTATTCCCTTGTCTTTTGTTTCGTAATAAGATTTTCAATTGATGTAGTATGTAATGTCCTATAAAATAAATAAAAATAGGTCTTTAGTTTTATATATTTCTCCTTAACGTCCTTCTTGGAAGTTTTAGTTATTAAGCTTTGAGGGAAACTACTTTTTTTATTTTCTAGTAGATATCCTTATAAGTAAGTAAAAAAAAAAGAAAAAAAAAAGTTATACACTATATTTTTAGAAGATGTGACTGACTATCATTCTAGTTTTAATATTTAGTTTATATATCACCTATATACATGCATACCTATCTAAATATGCAACAATTAATGGGTAGATAAAATATTCTACATAAAAACCGAGGAACGATTAAATTCTAAAGAAAACAGAACCACGAACAGGTAATCCAATATATGAAGAAAATTCAATTGAACAAAATGTGGGAATGCTTTCTCAAGCTCTTACTGATTTAAAATGCAGAAGTAGAAGTAAACTTGCTCTATGGGATTCTAAACTTTCCCTTCAGCAGAAAATGTATATCTAATAGTGAAATAAAAAAGTAAATGTAAACCATGATGAAAAAAATAGGCATAAAATTTATATGTGTATGCAAACAGTAAGCTAGCAATCAATCAATAAAACTAATTTTAATGCAATATTCTAAGTTGAAATAATATTAAACAATTATAAGGAACAAATATCAATTCAATAACTTTATAAAATTTCCTAAGAAAAAAGTTATATAAAAATTGAAGTTAAGAAATTAAATAAGGAAAGGTGGATCTATGAGGAAAGACAGTTAAATGGAAAATATCAATCATAATAGTAGCTACTTATATGTTTCAAACAAGTATAAGTTAGGAAATATGGTATATGTGGTACTGCATGTGTAAAAAAAAAGAAACCGCGTATCAGTGTGAACACGCGTTAGAAGTTAACTTCTTTGGCTTACTTGTATTGAATTGTATAATAAAATTTTATTTTGAAGTAACCTTATAAATAATTAACAAATTTATTATTATCATTATTATTTCAAACTGTATTTAAAAAAATAATTATGAGGGAAGATGTATAAGTATAGATAAAATTTTCATTTTCAACACATAATATTAAAAAAAATTATTGTATGTAATTTGAGAAAAGTATCATCATTATTAGTTTATTTCCATTATGCTTATGGGTGCTTCAGTACATACTTTTGTTATCAAAGGATTGTGGTAAGTAAAGTAAGAAATGTAGGTTTTGCACTCAATATCACTTAAGTATCTCGAAAAGACTGCATCAATCGTAGTATTTGATTTTGTCGTTGATATTATTCTGTTGTTTTGTAGAGATAAGGTGAAATTGTCTTTTAAAAATTCAATCAAGTCTAGAGATTTGTCTAAAGCAAAATTGACATTATAATCTCTTCTTAAAATCATAGGTATTTTATCATAATTTTTATTTAGTAAAGCAGAACCTCTTGATGTGTATGGTAATAATGATCAATGAAGGAACTCGACAATGCCATCCAACTTTTTGTTCGGAGTAATATATACTGCTACAATTATTACAATGTTCTTGCTTACTTCAATTTTTATCACTATATATATTACGGGTAAATGTGACTGTTAGAATAAATATTGCGGAATCTTTTATATTTATATATATATATATATATATATATATATATATATATATATTCTTCAACTATCTTATATTTGTATGATATTAGTGTTTTTCATTTTCAAGTTTAAATTGATATCTTTATTTATTTTTTTTTTCAAAAAAAAATGTTAATTTCCCTTAAAATGAAAAAAATTATTTTTCTCAGAATCAAAAATTTGCCTCGAAACAAAAATGCAAATGTTCCATGTTTTGTCGAACAATAACAAAACAAACTTTCCAGAAGTATTCATCTAATGTATAGTTATAAATTCTTGGATGCATTGTAATAATAGTGATAGAGGGAAAGAAGAAATTAAAGTTTTTTATGTATAGGAAATCATTAAAATTCTTGAAATTTTTATATAAAAATTTGCGTTTACCCATATTTTGTAAATTATCATATAAAACATTACATTACATGCATTTATTTTTAAAGAATTGCTTAAAGAAGTTAAATCAGCTGAAAATATGAAATTTAAAAAAAAACCAAAACGCATGGAACATTTTTAAATTTTTAAATTTTTTAAAAAACTACTCATTTTTTTCACCAATTTTTTTATATGATTTTAGTTCTAAGTTACATAGAGCCAGTAAAAATTTGGGGCATGTTTGTAAAGAATTTTACTGCCCCCTGTAGTCTTAAAATAAAAATTAATGAAGCACTGTAGACACTTTCACAACAATAAAATTAATTACACCAAAGCATATATATGATTTAAAAACTCACTCCTTAAACTGGATTTAGAAATTCCATTCGATTGAAAATTTAGTAAACATAATCTTTTATTGCCAAACTATTGGAAGAAATGTTGTGTTGCCACTAAATTTTAAAACAATAGATTGTATTAATTCCTTAAAGAATTTTAAAACTGTATATCCAACAAACTCACCTTAAACTAATTTTTGACAGATTTTGAACCATTTAAATGCCTACTTCGGGTACATTAAAGACTTACTTCCGATTTTTTTTTATTCATAAAATTGATTATAATTTGACTTCTAGGTAACGTAAAAACAAAACAAAGTATGTATCACAAAGCTAAAAGAGGAAAGGTTTGTTAAAGCTGCTTTTGAATGAGGAGAGGGGGAGGGGGCTAGCTCAGGGCTAATAGACGAAAAACACAAAGAAACTTTAAAAGCCGTAATTGTTAATCTATTTTTTTCAACCTTTGAACATATTATGGATAATACTGTTCCACATATGGAAAAAAAGTGTCGTTAGATTATTTTAATAAATAAGGAAGTTATTAAATATTTAATTTAAATTTTGAGTATTTTTTGAAAAATCGCAAAAAAAAAGATCTCGTCATTTTTTTATGTAATTGATTATAAAAGAGAAAATAATGAACTTGTTTAGAATAAAATATCAATTCATTAGCTCAAAAGGAAACTTAAAGGGAATTATTTAGAAACCATTTTTATAAAAGCGTATCAATTTTGGTTCATTTTTAAAAAAAATCGTAAAAAATAGAAAATATCATTACTTTTTAAAAAATATATACCGTATCGTAGCGAAAAAAATTATCTTTCCAATTCTGTAATTATTTTTTGTCTGAGATAGATAGTATGCATTAGATGGCATGTTTTAAAACGGGGGATTCGGAACTTCATTCATTTCTACCTTACGTTCATCGCTAACCGTTACTGGTAACGCGTAACGGCTATTTCTCCCTACCGGGCCATAAGAAGTTAACTTCAAAAAAGGTTGACAAGTATATTTATTTTTAAAGTTAAAATATATTTTCTATGAAGTTCATTTTTTCCCTAACTTAATTAGAATGAAACTATATTATGCAGGAACCGAGTAGTTATGGCCACGGAATTATAATTGGTGTTTTTGAGTTATGGGTTAAAGTGCTGGTTCTACTGAACACTCACCGTGTAGAGAGCGGAGGTACTTTAAATCCATTCTTGTTCGCAATGATGTAGCATTGAAATTCGGTGAGTGGAGCACCAGCTCATGTGTCCGCCTCGACACTTGACGAAAGTTCAAATTTTATAGGCCCATTCCCAATAGTACACGTGCAATGCTAATAAGTTTCCAAATCAAATCCACTGGAAGCCACCAAGCATTTCTTACGGAAAACAGTAGAAAGTAAGTTTGAAATTAAAAATATTTTTAATCAACAAGTGCACATTTCATTTAATTCAGTAACTGACGTTTTTAATGTTTTGCTCACTTATTTTAATCGTATACAAAAATCTAGACAAAATTCCATAAACATAAAAAATATGAAATATTGTAATATTTAAAAAATTTACAGTGAGGAAAGGATATCTTTTTCAGATTTTGTCTCCTTATACTTTACTTAGATATATAAATTGGAATTTAAACATGTTAAGCATTTTATTTTCAAGAGTTGTTTCATGTGGTATCATTAACTCTCTTCAACAAATAATATTAATAAATATATTCAATGGAATTACCGGTTGATTAGAAATAAGTGAGACCAATTTCAAAAGTATATAAATATTTATGATGAATTTCTATCATTTTACTACTGGTTTTATTAGAAAAGTGAAACTTTTAAATTACCACTCTAGCCATTTTTATTAGTGGGGAGTAAATTGCAGCACTGAAATTGGATCCTGAAACCCAGAACATAATTTTACATTTTTTAAGGATGGTTGTTAAAAATTCTGTAAATAATAAAGTATTTAAAAATCAAGAAATACATTTTTCAATTGTATTACTATCTAAACTTTAAAAAGAAACAAATTTTGGATCGCAATTAAAATGTCCAGGGAAAAAATGTGAACGAAAGAAAGTCCTTAAAAAAAAAGAGAAAAAAAGAAGTTGAAAAGAATTATCGCTGTAGAAAATTCTTTGCCTCAAAAACCTAAGGCAAATAATTTACAGATATATCAGTCAACGATGTATCGTCAGATAAAGAAAATTGGCTGTCAAAAACTAAATTTTCCAGTCAAATGTCTGTTAAGACGTTAGTAAAAGGAAGAAACGTTCTGGGCCTCTGTATTTAATGTTATGCCAAGGTATATGGATAACACCTGATGAAGCACAGTTTCATTTTTCATTTACAACTGGCAAAACGAATATTCAATATATTTCAAGCAAAAAACGTCGCAAAGAAGCATGTGTTTTGAAGAATGTAAGTTGGCCATCAGGCCTCATTTTTTTTCTGCCTCTTGATCTCTTGTCTCTGTTCCTTGCGATTATTTTTAATGGGATTAATTAAAAAAAGTATTAAATACACGTAAAGTAAGATAATTTCAATGATTTTAAAAAGCAATTTAAGAGGGATTTGGAAAAATATCCCCAAAACGATGGAACAACTCGTTTAGCTTAGCCAAACCGACTACCAAAAGTGTACGGTGCTATAGGAAACCACATTGAAAATGCCATGTAAATAATTTTATCCTCAATAAAAATTCATATTCCTCTTAAATTAGTCACACTATTTGTGAATCAACCGGTATAAATTTTCACTTGAATTGCTTTCATTTATTATCTCAGAACAAATTTTTCATTTCTCTTATCACTTTATTTCATTAATCCTTAACAGATTAAAACTATATTAAATACCCTATTTGTCAGAGTATATTTTTTCTTTAGGTTACATGGTAAGTATATTGTTAAGTACATGTCTAATTATTATATTTTACTTTCGCTTATTGTTTAATAAGGCATTTTAAATATTAACAGTAAAAATATAATGTAGAATAGTTCATTGCATCCTTATAGTATGAAGAGTAGGAGGTGTTCTCAAAATATTTTAAATATTAAATACGGAAATTAAAAGTCTGTGTAAATATGTTTAAGAAGTTCTATTGAACTCTTAAGAAGGCTGTTTTTGCTGAAATACGGAAAATCTTAAACAAAGGGAGATTTTGTTCTTATTCTCAAACAATTTTAATTACGGGTTTCTTTGAATAGTGCATGCCATGATGTTTAAATAAAAATTTCAATGAAGAGTCAATATTAAATATAAAAACCAGACCTCCAAGAAGAAAAAATGCGAAGAATTTCGCTTTGAATTATTAGAGATTTAATTAGGGAATTAATTAAGAAAAGCATATTTAGGTCCACAATGCATTCATATTTTTTCCGCATAATATAGGAATTTAAAGAAATATTTTTTAAAAAAAATATACTCTCTTAACGTATTCTTACTGAGCGTACCACATGTCAAAGAGACATGAACTCCTTTTAGAACTTTCTATATATATATAAGCAACTCTTAATATTTAATAAAATAAATAAAATATGCACATCCACATGAAAAGAAAAAATAAAAATAAAAATGCGTTTTTAATTAGCGGAATAATAAAAGCCTTTATGCGTATTACACGCAGACCATAAGAAAAAAATATCTTAACAATTCTAAATTTAAAACATTTACTTCAAAAATAAAAAAAATGAAAAATATGTATGAAAAGTGGCTCCCTACTGAAAGTTCTAGGCTAGATCTTCTCTTCCATGTAAGTTTGTATACATGCTCACACACCATTGGAAAATGAGGACAAAGTACACACATTGAGAAATATATTACATAGCAAAGTAGTTATAACAAGTGATTCTAACTAATAAATAATATTAAATTATATTAAATAATGTTTCTCATATTTTTAAGTATTGTAAAGACGGTAAACATAACCCTTTTGAGGAATATTCGCTTCCTTTTGTGATTGTTATAATTTTTGAAAATAACAAAAATATATATATCGCTATAGGAATTTGAATAAATGTGTAGAAATTATTTATTTGTTAATGAACTTAGTTGAAAAATTTAGCACATCTATTGGTGAAATAATTATGTTCTTGGAATACAGGAGACGGATTTCAAATGTATTAAACCTTTGCAATAATATCCATACAATATATAGAAGGAATAATAATTAAAAGCCTCAAGATGTAAATAATTATCAAATATCATACAATTCCATTAATAATGTTGGGACAGTTCATAACCTTAATCTTCTAACCGGATAGCGCGGAAAATTCCGTCAGTGTTAAGATGCTTCGAAAATGGACTGCACTGATTTTTCTGCCTTCAAGTACCGTTTTCAAAGCGTATTACCCACTCTTTTCTGAAATCTTTTCCCCCTTTTAAGGTTTAACATCTTGAAAAATAATGAGGGACGGAGGAAGCAACACAGCAGGAGTTTTATGGCTCGCAGGGAACCCCGTGTTTTGACTCTGGGGAAATCGTAAAAAATGGGGGAAAACTTTCTTTAGAACCCAAGAAGTGTTTGTTTGCTAGCTTGTATTTTAAAAGTTTTCAAAAGTTCCAACGCATAAGTAAAATATGTTACAATTCCCTTTTGGTTTCATATTAATTTCAAACTGTAACAAGTTGGGGCGTGTCAGGGCAATCTGCTATTTTATATAGTTAGACAAATTATCTTTTTTAAAGTATATTCTTTCGCTTCATTTTTCTTATTTTAATCAAAGCTTTCAGTTTTTGAAACATGATTATTTCATTATAAGATGCCCCCAAAAATATAATAAAACACCAAACACTTTAAAATTTGAAATCTTTTCAACTTGCCAACTACTAAAAATGAATAAATTTAAACTTCATCAAATAATTTGAAACATTTTCTTACACTTTGATAAAAATAATAACAAAAAAAAAAAAACTAATTAAGATCTATTAATTTTTTTTTAGATTTCAAAGCCCAAGTGTTCAGGAAAGTTAACGTACAGTGCCTAGTTATATATTGTTAAAATACACCGAATTATATTTGAATTTTAAGTGCTTGAACTTCAGTTTACTTCAAAGACAACATGAATGAAGATTTTCCCACATTTTTTTTATAACTTGAATGTTTGAATAAATGGTAATCAAAAATATACGGAAACATTTACAGTAGACATTTATGCATATAAATAAACATAAAAATCAATTTTAAATTCGAGCTATTCAAAAACATTCGAATTATTCTTCAAAAATATCTATTTATGCAAAATACCTCAACATTTATCTTTTTTTCAAGGCTAACTGAATAAGTAATTAAAATCTGGATATTTTTTGAAATCTCGACTTTATAAAGCTAGAAATTTTATGTTAGAAATTCCATTTGAAATTTCGAAAAAAAAATTTATCGCAAAGTTAAAAATTATTTACCATAAGTTCTAGCAACTCTTTGAGTATAATATAAATTTCAAATTTTTTATTATATAGCTTCTTTGGTATTTTTTAATATATTTTGAAGATTTCATACAATTCAGTTGAAAAATGCATGCTAAGAGCAAAAAAATACTAAAAAAACCGAGTAATATACGAAATATTTATTTTAAAGTTCAGAAAATTTGTGTGCGTTATGTTATACTTAATATTAATTAAATAAAGTTTTACATAGAAGACAATTCAATACTAATAAAAAATTAAACTGAGAATGCTAAAGCATTAAGATATTGATGTAGAAAATATAAAACGACCATCTAAAATACATGAAAAATGCAGTCTGCTATAAAATGATCTTGACATACAAAATCCGGCATTTTCACTTACTATTGCAGAGCCGGCTTAGCCAGGGGCGATCTGGAAAAACAGAGAGAGATAACCGCGGTTTTGATGGATGCCGCTCTTGCTTTTACAGTTCCCAGGAAAAATTATATATATATAAATTACAAATGCAAAAATAAATCTTGTAATGTTCCATACATTTTTATAACAACGAATTGTGGAATTGGCTTCCAAAACATTGTTGTGTTTGACAATATGTAAGGTAACCAACCCTACTTTAGATAGATTTGTACTACTTTTTCGTAACCGTATTCCTTTTAAAATTAATTCGTGCAGCCGAAATACACCTTTTGCACCCTTAAAAATTTATGTAAACTATAACGGTTAATTTTAATTTATGCAACTTGTGAAATGTTCATAATTAACCATTTCCGTCTAAACAGTTTACATGAAAAAAAGTTTGGACTCCCTCATTCATTAGGGATTTATATAAGATTCTAACATTAAATTTTATTTTTCACCGAATGGGATCGAGTAGTAGTGTATAGTGCTTCCACACCACAGGTGTGGGGTTCTATTAACGGGCTGCTCAAGGTCAACTCTGCCTTTCATCACCGCTACATTAGGTCGATAAATGAGTACCAAGCTTGCTTCGGGTCTTAAACACTGAAGGTTTCTCTTCAGACAGACCACCAAATCGGGACATCTGTGCATGCACCTCAGCGTCCAATGGTCACGTGTATTATGATGGGCACAGTAGTTCCTGGCCCTCATGGATTGTTGTGCCTCTAAGTTTGAGTTTTAAGTTTGAGGATTACCTCACTTTGGGGATACCCCTTAATTAAACATGTATTTCCACTCATTTGCAATTAAACATTTTTCTTTCAATTACGTTTATTTCAGAAGGAAGTTTGATTTTTCAAATGTATTTGCTTAATAACATGTATATTTGTGTATTATATTATAAATTTGATCATTCCAAAATTACATGTTTTTAGCTCCTCTAAAAGCTTTTAGGATTTTACAACTGATCTTACAATTCATATACGTTTTATAGTAGTATATTTAAAAATGATAAAGACATTTTTACGAGTGTGTGAGCTGTTATGCCTCGTTTATAAATATAAAAAAATTGAATTCAGCTACAGTTTTTAAAATGTACAGAAATTAGTGGAGAAGTAGGATACTTACATATTATGAATATTTTTGACTGCAGTAAGATATATTTATATTTCAGTTTCTTTACAATTTGAATAGAAGTTGTAAGCCATTTTGCGAATAGTTTGATATTGAGTATAAACCCATAGGCTGTTTAATATTGTAAAGTGTTTTACTTTGATACCAACACACATTAAAATAAGGCTCATTTGCAGTTATATGATCAGCTTCAGTGATATTTAAATTTTCAAAAAGAGTCTACACGTACGAAAACATTCTTTCACAACCGCACACCACATCTCATACTATATCTTCCCTACAGCAGGAAATATTTGTGCATACTGAAAAATTTAATACAGAATATATTTCCAAGTGTTAAATTTGTTTTTAAAATTTGGTATGAATACATTGTGGATCTGTCGGTTAACTTCACTGAACAAAATTGTTTTAAGTGTACTGTTTTGAAAGACAAAATTTATTAGGGAGAACTTTTCTCACAATAGAATTTGTAATGACTGAATTGTGTGAAAATGTAGTTATCGATGTGTGACATTTTTCCTTGTAATAAAAGAAACGGAAAGATAAGAAATTTAACTTGAGTAGAATATGGTTAGAAGTACTGTCATGCGCATTTGAAGAAGTATATCCCCCATTAAAAATAAAAATTTTTGACTGAATGTGTGTTAAGTCCATCACAAATGCCGATGTAGAAAAGATATTTTTATTTAAAACAAGGAGTTCGAAAAGGAGAGCACTAGGAATGAAAATTTAGATTTTTTCCGAAAAATATTCAGTTAACATAAAAATATCATTTATATGATTTAAATTTAAATAAATTAAAAGTATATTGAAATCACTTTTTATGTTATTCTTAATTAAAAATATAATTGAATAGAGAAAGATCTGTTTTATTTCATAAATATGCACCATTTATGTCTTATTGTTTAAAAAGAATAGATAGGGCCTTTACTCTTTTTACTTCATAACTTTTTTAAAAAACATGAAAGTGAGCGCGGTTTCTTACTCTCATATTCAAAAATGAATACAGGATGCTTTTTTCTGGTTCAAATCGCAATACCAAAAAATATATTTTTTTAATATTTAAAAATGACAGAAAAATAAACTTTGTTTGAAGAAAATATAACTATTTTTCAACTTTTAACACGCCATTTATTTTATGTTTTTTTTACCCTGCATTTTGTTTTAATTTTACTGTGACAGAATCTATGGGGAAAACGACAGAGTAGAAAGAACTACCGTTTTCATACAAGATTGCCCAAGGTAACTTAACAGCTAGCTTTAAACGATTGCTATCCTGGTTCTCAATAATCAAATACGCCGAACCAAGTCATAAAGTTGTCCCTTTTCGACCTCCCAAGTTTTAAAAGGGCGAAAGAATTGAAGTATGTTGCATTTTTGAAGGGAATAGCAATATAAGAGTAAAACGCTTTCGGAATAACTTTTCAGGAGGAAGGTATCCAGTTAGAGGGTTAATAGCATGCATTTTGCAGAAATTAAATATTTAAGAAATTATATTTAGCAGTTCCTTATTTTAAATTAATGAAACACGCATTATGCGCTAAATTACCAATGCAACACTTGTCTGAGAAACAGTGTATAACATTTAAACATTTTCCAGCTTGGAACTTCGATTAAAAAGTAGTATTTAGCTTATGAGTAATAACATGGAATGAAGAATTCAGTAATATTATTGGAACTAAATGCCCATATTTCCAAAATTATCTTTAAATGCACAGAATTATGATATTCTATGAAATACCCAATCAACAAATCTAATGCGTGACCACACCTAATTAGAGTTATCAAACCAAACGGGATAAAGTAGTTTCAGACATGCAATTCAAAACGTTACGTCAATCGACAGTGGATCAAGTGCCTTGCACATATAAAGAATCCTTTGAAGTATACACCTGTATCTCTCTATACGAGGTCTTAAAAAGAATTCATTTGGCTTGAAAGTATCATTTAAATAGATCTGTGAAACGGCAAATTATCAGCTGTTTGACTAAAGGTAGGGAATTATGAAGCAATGAGATGAGTGACTATTTCAATACTGACAAGATCTTTACTGTGGCAGTGATTTCCAAACGAAAATTCTGGGAAAGGTTGTAGGAGTGTAACAACAATTTCTCAAGATGCAAACTGCTAACAGCAGTGGTCTCAGCTGCAACCACAGCTCTCAAGATATCTAATGCTTTAAAGTTAAATTTAAAACTTGCAACCACAGTTATTGTATCATGGGAAACTGAAGAATTAGGGAAGACATCGTTCATACAAAACAGCTAAGTGTATGCATTACACTATTTCTCAATAAAACAGAAATTACTCAAAATAATGCATTTGACTTCAGAATGGGAGTGATCATTAATTTTACAATATTTTCTTACATAATCAGTCAATGCATATTAACATATGATTATGAAATATTTAATAGGTACTCAGAACAGGAGGACTAAGAAACGATGACGTAAAGTAGTATGAACGTTCATAGAGGATCAATGACCGAAAAGATGTAGAGTAATCACATCTTAGAGTTTTATGTAAGACTTTTAAAATTGTTGTGGATATGAAATTTTAATCTATGGGTGATAAAATTACCCTTCCTCTTCAAGTACACCTCGTTTATGAATTCTTTGAAAAAGAAGTCACGGACAAATACATTTTTCAGTAAATTCTAAGTATATGCCTTGCATTTATATTTTGAAACTTGAATGATGTTTTAGTAAATACATACTACACATTTGTGTTATGACACCTTATTGACTGTAGATTATTTTCGATCAAATAAAAGTTGCTTGCATAACTAAATTTAACAATAAGTATTTGTTATAATCATAAGACACAGTACATTTATTAACAACGTGGGAAAAGTCTCACCAAATATTTATTACCACCCTTATATAAATATATTAATTTCATTTTAAAATACTTTCCATATAAAGAAACTGTATTCGTTGCGAATTGTTCGATGGTTCATTTTAATTACTACGCATCCGACCTTTCGAATTAAAGTAACATTTAAAAAAATCACAAAACACCAGAATTTTTTTTATTTATTTAACCTACTTTAAAATTTAACTTACAGTTATACTAATGAACTTCTACAAAAGTACAGACTGGCTCGTGTTTCAGTACTCTAAACTGCATACTTAGAGTTTTATTAAAAAAATATCTTAATGAAACAAATGAAATATACAACATATTAAAGTAACAGATCCGAAAATTGTATTGCTATAATCCAATCTGATATATAATATTATTGGATGTTGAGACTGAAAAATATGCATAACTAAATTAAAAGTTTGCTTTTTAGTTTGTAAATATACTTCATGCTTTTTTTAATTTTATTTTAAATTAAATCCATTTAACCTAATATAATAATGTTTTCCATATTTAAATGTCCTACCAAAATAATTTTGATTTCTAAAAAAACAAGTCGGAGTATTAATACAAAACTAGTATTTTAGATAAAAAATATTCTGGATTGATGCTGATTAACAAAATACTATGTCAATAAAGCTAGTTTTGATTAAAATATGACACAGAAACCAAAATTAACCTCTTTCATGAATTATTTCTTTCCCCAAATATGCAGAAATAAGAGTCTAAATTTTAAATTGAATGGATTTAAAATAGTTACGGTCAGTCTTTCTTGGAAAAAATATGAAGAGAAGTCGGACATTTCTAGTCTGGTTATCTTTTAAGGTAACACATTTTTAAAACAATTTTAAATTTCGACATAGTTAATTCAATCGGGAAAGTTTTATGCATACTTTAATCAGAAAATAAGTTGTATTATTTTACAATATATTACTTATTTCTGCAATCGAACACCATAAATTTTATTTCGGGTTTTACATAATAATAAATGTTAAAAAAATTGGAAAACTGTGAGTCTTTTAAATTAGCATTTCTTTTTGAAAATCATGAAAGTGATAGAACGAAAATCCCCTTATTTATATGACTATAGATAAATTTATTTGAAATTATATAATAAAAGATTTATAATAATTTATAACTAAGCAAGGAGAATTGTTATCAATTAAAACTAGTTATAAAAGTGATAATAGGAGTGATAACGAAGCTAAGAAACAATATTATAAAACATTACTGAATAAAGTATCATAAGCACTAATAATTGAATTAAGATTGAATATGGATCAAAATTTAAATCGTAACTCCCCCACTCTGAAAAAAAGAATTTAACTTATTTCAAATACTTATTTCCATTTAATGTTCTACAAAATCTTTATAAAGGCATATTGATTCAATTTTAAAATTAAAATCTTAGTTCTTTTCACTATTTATTAAAAATTATTGCAGTACTCTATACCATATTTTTCGATGTTAATCTTTTTTTTCTAAAATATTCACAATTTATAAGATTTTTTTTTTAAATTTGAATTATTAAAATACTTAACTAGTAATTTAATTAACGAATTTAATTTTAATTAATTTTAATACACATAATCAATAAGTTGAATGAAACAAAAATGTATAAATTAATTCTTCTAAGTCTTTTAAAAATTCCCCTTTGACTAGAATTTTCAAAGTTAATTTTTCTAGACAAAGCTTTACATAATGTATGCCTGGACTTTGTGCTTCCTTTAATTAAAAACGCATCTTGAAGTTTAATTAATTTTTGTGCTTTTGCTCATGAATATTTTACATGAATCTTAAAAAGAAATATGTGTTTAGGAAAAATGACAATGGAATTTGTGTTTTTTCCTATCAGCTTCCACCTTAAAAAGTACAAGGATCACTGAGAATCATTTTTAAAATTTTTGTTAATAATGCCTTCCAGAAAAAAGAGCTATAGGAATCTTAGAACATGAAATATTTATTTTTCTATAATTAATTACTTAATTTACAAACATAATATGCAAAGAAGGGATGCTTCTATCTGTTTTCTTCGAAAGGATTTTTTTTCTTTTTGCTTGAAACATTAGCGCGTATTAGAAAAATATTCTAAAAAGGCATCATAAATAATGTTAAAAGGATAAATTTCCTAACAATGTTTGAAGAGGATTAGAACCATAGTTTTTTTGTTCAAGAAAAAATGTAAAATGAAATTTTACACTTGTTTTGAGAAGAAATTAAGCCGATAAAATCCATTTTATATGCCCTGAAATTTTTTATTAATATTTTTTTCTTTGCATATTATTTAAAATAAATTTACCATAAGATTATTAAGTTATTATGCCAATAATTTAATTATAGTGCCCTAAATGGTTAATTACTGCTTAAAGGGCTGCTTTAAGAAACTTATCCAGAAGTTTTTTGTCTATAACTAGAAAAAACTAAATAAGAGGAAAAGTGACTTCAATTATTTTTTTATATGACTCAAGAAATAAATTTATGATTCTCATAATAACTATGAATTTTAATAACAAAAACATATTAGTATTCTTTTTTAAATTTTAACAATCAATACTTTACAAATGTGATTTTATTAAAAACATTTAACTTGATTTGAAAATGTAAAATAATTAAAAGTTATTTTTGTCAACTTTTAAGTATTTTACATTTTTAATATAATATAAGGTTGTAAAATTAATAATTAAAGTTTTCTTACTAAGTACCATTGATGCACTTAATGCATAATTTTCATCGTCCCCTCTCTTCTCTGTATATTTTAATAAAAAAATGTGTTGGATATAACTAGAGAATTTACTTTGAACCTTAAACTACCATATAACCTTAAGGTATCCGACAACTTGCGACCACTTTTTTTTTAAAAAAAAAATGAAGGTATGGAATTTTTTTTGTGATTTATAGATTTATTTAGTATATTTTAAGAAAAAAATCGTATAAAATTAAAAACATAAAAAATTATTATCGAAAAATAATAGTAGATAAAAAATTAATATTTAGATTGAATTTTGATAGTAAAATACATAAAATTAAATAACAGTTAATGGAATTGTTATTTCAACAATATTTTGAAATTTTAAAAAAACATTCAATTTTATATGCATTGTAAGTAATTATATGAATTGAATATTATTTTTTCCATTGCGAATTACTGATGAATGTCGTCTTACGAGTCTTTTGGTAAATTGAGTTCCAAACATACTGCAAAAGACGCACATTTGTTCTGTAACTTACGAAGTTTTACCACATTCTGAAAAATACATCATGCCTATTAAGTCAAATATTTTGAAAAGAAGACTTCAGATTGAAAAAATATGCGCTTCAAAGCAACATGCAATTTACAAAGGGACATTAGTGGTACCTAATTAGAGCTATGAGGTCCATTGCCGATAGCTCTCGTGTAACTTCCAACTGCATCGTTAATAAACCATAAATAACTTATAATTTTTACTAATCAGTGACTTAAAATGAAGCTCAGTTACATCAACAGCAATGTGAATAATGATATTAATATTTAAACAACACATATAATATAATGCTTTAATGTGCTCTCTATTATTTTCAATTCCTTTCCCTTCAGTATAATAATCAAATTCATCAGTAAATCATTCAATATAACTATCAATAGCTACAGAATTATTTAAAGGTCATGCATTATAAACACTCTAAATTCAGTTGCTTTTGCATATATTTTAAAAGTTCCACAAAGATACAACTTACCTTTCCAATTTTTGAGTAAAAGATTCCTTGCACAGTGTAGGATATCGAAATCAAATGATTAACTCCCCTAATAAAGGCCAAAATAAATGTAATAAAATAATAAAAAAGTGAATAACGTGTGTGAGAAAGAGAAAGAGATAACTATCACCTTAAGATTTATCATCTTTGTGTTTATTAACATGTGCACTTTTTAAAAAAAATGCGAAATTCAAGATAAATTTCGCTGCATTCGTTTACAGAGACTTATTTATATAGATGCTTATCTTATTTGTATAGGTACTGAGAGAAATAAGGTCTTTTTTTTGTTTTTGTAATTCTTGTTCTATCAAATTTATCAATGTCTCCCCTATTGTATAATTAAGAATTTTATATAAAAATATAATCGAAAAAAAAACTTGGATACATAACAATAATTAACGTTTGTACTTTGTTTTAAATTAATTCCTAAACACTCCAAATCCTTAGTTAAAACATTTTCAGAAAGCAACTCTGAAAATGGCATTTAAGACATCGATTGTGCCTCACGGAGGCAAGTAAGCGAAACCACTCTCAGAGTTCCTTTAGGTGGATAGTAACCGTAGAAATCGGACAAAAAATGGGGTTGCAATATTGGTTATTCATTCATAACTTGTACACGTTAATGAAACGAACCCTGAAAATAAAGTTTGTATTTAATTGATAAACTTTTATTATCAAATTGGAATGAATGCATGCGTGTTGTCGGTCAGAACTATCGTCAAATTTCAAACAAGCTTTGTATAATTTAGCAAGGACATATACTGAAATTCCTACACGTGAGAGATCACGTTTCGGATGTCTAGCTGTTCTTGTGACAACGCGGTTCCAAAAGTGACTTTAAGGCCACATGCATTCTAAAACATATTCGGTTCTCATATTGCATATATTAAAACAACGATCCAAAGACTGGTGTGAAGGGTTTTCTTCCGGTCCCTCCGGTAACCCTCCGTTAGACTCACGAATCGGACATATGCATAATGAAAATAGCTTCGGTACCGTTTCATATGGTGGGCTGGAACACACACCTACTTCTTCTATCTGCCTTTCGCCACTCGTCCTAGAATTCAGTGTCTAAGACGAGGGTGATTTCTTCATATTTTGGAGGGCGAGGACCATTGGACATGATAGATCAATCGCTCCCAACGTAGTCAGTTTTCTTGATTTCGTAGAATTTCGTTAATTTTATTTTTTTCTTGTAACAAAGTGTAGTTTTAATTTTATACGAAATTAATTCGAAACAAGTATTTCAGACTTACGTATGATTTTTTTATGCTGGAAGTAGAGATAAATCTGGGGAACGCCACGTGCTTAGCTCGAGGCTGTATTTATTCAATCTTTAATGTAGCTGGATTTAATTCACAAAATATCTATATGGAAATAAAAACACTCATATACTCTCTCACATATCTAGGAAAACTAGGTCATAAATTTTTGAAAAACCACCTGCAAAGACATTCTGAGTGTAACATTTCCATGTCTTGATCATTTTAACTCAGAAATGAAGACATATCTGATATACAACGCCCAATTTAAGACAAAAACCAAGAAAAACTTCACCAGAAACTAGGAAAATAAGGTACTGTCCTATTTTGTATGGACATCAAGAAACAATTGTTAAAAATTTTATAATGTATTGTACGAACATTGAAAAGTGATTTATGAAGGCTGCAACAAGGCATCTTAAAATGTAAATAGTTGTGACACAGCGATAACTAACCATTATCTTTTCGATATTCTTCCTTTTAAGTATCTCAATTTTTTTTTATTTCATTTTAAGTATTACTTTATGTCAAACATATTACAATGTCAAATCTCACGAATAAGTGAAAAAAATCCTCTTCAAACATAAGAATTTATTAAAACTTCTGAGAGATGCCATATGCCTATTCATGGAACTCTTTGTAGCGCACCTATCGGAGTGTTAAAACCTGGCCAAATGTTGCATGAGGGAAAAGGGTCATTATCTATAACGTTTCGAATTAGAGAATATTTTTCTTATCCAATGCTATGGTGATACCGATTGTCCTTTTCACGCGTTATGGATTAACTATGAATATTTCTCCGTGATTGGTAACGTGAGCCGCACAGTAGGCAGATAGAAATCAACATGATTTGACATCAGTATAACTAAGCAACGAATAAAAGTACTGTAAGATGCGACAATGATGAAACAATTCTTTGTGTGGCACGTACTTCTTTTAAAATCTGACTCCAGAGAATTATATAACATGCTCCGTGACAAGTTTACACTATACAGCTATATTGGAAAATTATACATCATTCCAAAATGGTTGCATATAAATACATCCAATGACATCGTTTCGATGCAAGATGAAGCACATCAACTTATAAAGGAGTCTTTTTGCAATGTCCATTGTCCAATTTGCATGACCACCAAAATGTCATGTCCTACTTATATATATATATATATATATATATATATATATATATATATATATATATATATATATATATATATATATATATATATATATATGACATGTCATTTTTTATTCGATGAAATATGTACAAGTTCTGACACAGAGAGGCAGATACAAAAAGGACGCCAAAATGAAAAAAAATCTAAGTGTTTTACCACTTAAGCCAAATGTGAGAAGTACCTCTAATTTTATGAGTGAACATGAAATTTAACGTTAACATATAGGGCTATTAAGTCTAACGATCTGGATTCAGACATGTTTATTGGCTAGGCCGTATGTTCGGAAGAAATAAATGTTTGATTAGTTTGATACTTGAAGATCAAATGAAAAATATGAGTAAGTGCTAGATAGGGAATTTAATTTTTAATTTAATTTAATTATTCTTTTATATATATATATATATATATATATATATATATATATATATATATATATATATATATATATATATTGTTTCCACAATATCATAAATGTAGAGTGCGCAAATGCAATTCGCTAAATGTTGTGTACTTAAACGCCTCTATGTGAAACATGGGACTGCAAACATCCATCATGCTATGTTATATTATGCTTCTTGTCCACACTCTCCCACTGGCAATGTATAATTGCAAGTGATTACACTCATTTGAATAAATGTGTACTACAAACTAATGTTTTTTTCTTTTTTTTGCCAGTGCATGCCCTGAATTTTTTACCCGGGAAAAAGTGTGTATCCACATTTGAAATACATATATCCAAGATTCTTTTGTTATAATCAAACCCGATAGCGCAACACTTTTGGCATTTGATCTCATAATGGAATAGTTATATTTGAAACTCGCTCCGATTTTTTAAATGAAGTAGCTGCTAAAGGTCCTTATAACGGCAAAATACGATTATCACATGTAGTTGCAAATTCTAGTATAATAGGTTTCTATATAATGGTAAAAAAAAAAAAAAAAGTTTTCGATCTACTTGTGAGAAATATCATTTTTCTGAAGTAAAAGCAAAATAATCTCAAATGAAATTTAAACATTTTGACATCAATTATATTTTTGTTTTAGCTTATTTTTTCCTTACTATGGTTAACTTGATTAATTTTAATGATTCCGCGAATGCTGCACCAAAATGAACTGTAACTTAACAAAGAGTAGTTTAGATGTCCAATTTTACTTATTGTTATTAAAAAATCTATACAACACTATTTTGCTGAATTAATGTTAGTAGTGGGAGCATTACGTTTTACTATAATATGTCACTAGTTCCATTGATGATGGACCTCGTTATTTTGAGCCATGGTTATGCTATTCTGCAAGGACGACAACTGATATGATACATCTCTCTTCAAATTCCATACAAACTTGAAGACTTCGACAGATTTAAATTGTATCAGACATTCAGACGGAGGATCTTCAGTGCCAAAGTGACTCAAACTCATGACATGCCAAGCAACAGTCTATGACCATTGCCACTAGGCTACTGTTGCCTTTAAGACTAGTAGCAATCTTAAAGCAATGTAATAGTAGTTTGTAACACTATTATACTAAATCATTAAGCTACATATTCCCCTCTTAACAGTATTAACATGAAGAAAAAACGTGAGCGCACACACGCACATCGCATTAGTTTGCCATAACTATACAGTAATCTTAGCTAAAACATAAATTTCTAAATATGTAGCAAAGCAAATTTTCTTTCACCGCTATGAACTTTTCAAAAATAAAAAAAAAAAAACAAATTAGACAACAAATTTAAGTCGCGGATGGTAATTGCTTCACCCGAATATGAAACACAAAATAGAAACAGTACATATTTTCGCATGGAGGTCCACTATATGCACAAATACCATTAATTTAGCTTAGTAAGCCTACAGTCTGGACAAGTGATACTAAGAATTTGAATCAATTTGATAAAATAAGCAAATTCTTTAGTTACCGATTAAACTAGTGTTTTAAGTCTGGACAATAAGTGTCCAGACAATGGCGCTTTTATCCAAATCCGATTACAGAACAATTTGATTTTAATCGTCCGAGGAAGCAAAACTAGCTTATGCTGCGTGCAATGATATATTTATTCATGGACTCTACAGCACACTCAAGCCTACCTCGATATGCTCATATGACATTTTGAACATCTGTCTTTGTAAATATTTGTAAATACGTGCTGGTGCGAAATCATACTTTATTTTTCGCATTTTTTCTGTTACAACTAAGAATCTTAGAGGTGCAGTTCTTACTGCACTTTTATGTGATTCCAACGAGAAATCTGGCTGTCCCGAGTTTGGGAGCAAGTTTGGGGAAATCCTGTATAATATAAAGAAAAGTCGAGCATTAATTGAAAAAAAAGGAAAACCTGGAATTTAACAATTTTGATTAGTTTTAAAAGCGGTTATTTCACCACTTATTTGGTTGCCTTAGTCTTAAAAGTATGTTTTCTTTTAAATATATTATTCAATGCTTTTAACTGAAAACTTCTTACAAAGTAAAAGGGATATATAGACTTCTAATATTGCATACAATGACTGGAAGTGGAGCTAGTAATTAGTATTAACTGTACGGTCGAGTGTTATTGCCATTAAATTATATGTGGTTCCAGCATTGTATATATTTTCCCATCAGGGGCTCACCTTCTGTAGGTGAGTACGGATGTCACAATCCCGAGGTACCCTAGTGATTTTTCCTTTTCCCAAGGGGTTTACTATCTTTGGTAAATACGAGTCTCACGATCATGGGGTATTTTCGACCATCCTTCTAGTCACTCTATTTATCCTTTCTTTCTTTCCCGTCTAGATCACAGATTTTCCCAAATGTTTGGCGCAGTATAGCCAGATTTGGCTCTTGCGCCATAAAATCTCACATTCATTCATTCATTCATTGTATATATTTTAAAGAAGTGTCTTCCACGTCGTTCGTTCCGTGTCCATACAAATGCCTCCGAATATTGTAACAATGATCGATATTCATCCCGTTATATTTCTTTAGTGATATGTAATGATTTGCAGTTGTTTATGATTGTTGTTTTTCGTATCATAAATTTATACTGTTTGATCAATAAACTATAACTGGAATATAATTGTGTTTGCAATTAGTTATGACATCACCACGTCGAGTCCGAGTTAAAAACTTCCAAATGCAATACACTGAATTTGTTACTCACATTTTGGGGTGTTCTCGCATTTTTAGGTCCTTAAAAACTGTAAAAACAATAAATAAATAAAAATAAAAACAAAGAAATGCATTTTGTTTAATCTAAATTAGGTCCAAAAGGTAATAATCAAATTAGTGACTGTCACAGAGTTTCATCTCAGTTTTAAACAATCATTGTGATGCTTATATGTGAATATTTTCTTTCTTTTTTTTAAATTTCAATGGTGCCATAATCTACTCTTTTTTTAAAAAAAAAGCGGTATAGAATGCATATCTTCCCATGCTGACTTTTTTATCACTTTATTAATTGTCGTTATGGTTACATTGAGCTGAATAAACTGTCATGTTCACAAATGCTATCAATTTTATGCAAAAATATATTTTGAATTAAAAATATTATATTTTCAGTTATATTTAACTAAAATAGTGTCTTAATGTATAGAACCTACATTGAAAAATTAGAGCTTTCTGGGCATTATAAGTTTTTTGTTTGATGACTTGAAAAAACTTTAATTTCGTTTTTCTTAAACTTTTATTTTTGAAGGTATAAGAATTTTCTAATCCCTAAGGCATTTTTCCTGTTCAAGATAGCCTTGAATTTTTTTTTTGCATATACTCCCAAATGTATGTTCTATAACAGTTATTATGGATTTAGAGCTGAGATCTCTAGCTATTTTTCTAAAAAATGCTAATGATATTTTAAACATTTTGGTGCTTTTTCCAGGTTTTTCTAGAAAAATAATTATGAAAAATCAACAAGGGAATATATTTACAAATCCATAAGAATTTTTTTACAATAACCTAAGAAACATAAATAACTTAAAATGACAAAAAAATTTAAAAAAAAATTGAGTATTTTATAAAAGTTTGAAAAAACTTCAAAACTTCCTAATTTTTTAAAATTATAAAATAATGGCTGGTCAAACTGAGTTTTTACTAGCACAATCAGCTTAGTAATATAATCGAAATACAAAAAACATCAATTACTTTTACTGTAACTATCTGCAAAAATTTTTTTTTTCGAAAAAGGGTCCCGTGTAACCTTAAATAAAAATATTTATGAACTTAAAGCTAAAGAATGCTAAGCCACTCCGGATGAAATTACTATTTATATATATTTAATAAGCTTTCTGAAATGTAATTACATGCATTTAACTGATTCATTTATAAAAGCACAATTTCTAACATTTTTTTTTAATTCCCATCAAAAGTCAAATAATATGGAGAATAATTTGAAAGTTTAAATTCTTTTTTCTTTAATTTCTGTAATTACTTTCCACTAAAACCATGAACGTTATCCAGTTTTTAATGGAACATTTTTAATTCAGCTTAAAATAGAAAATGCGATTAAGTAATAAATGCATTGTTACTGAAATAATACGAGGAATAGTTGGTGAAAAATAGTTTTAATGATTAAAATAAGAGAAAAAAATAAGAAGAAATGTGTGGGAGAGAAAATTATTTTTAACAAATGATTTTTTCATAATAATTAAAGAATCTTTAAGCATAAATCACATTTTTCTACCATTCTAAGAAGTACTTTTGTTTTTTTAAATCTCTTTGAGTGTTTAGGAAGAGATTTTAATGTAATTGCTTATTTTCAATTATAAATGTACATGTTGGCGGCAAAAGTTTAGAAAAAGGGGAAAAATCCTTACGTGTTTCAGATTACAAAACCGTGATTCTGCGCACCAAATAAAAATATTATTTCCGGTTTAAATGTTTTAATTTTATTTATTTATTTATTTATTTTAGTTTTGCAAAAGAATTACAATCTTATTTTTAATAATTTTGAATTGAAAAAAAATTATGTAGTCTAGAGTTTACACGATTTTTTAATGATAGAAAATAATTTTTTTTAAGTAGTTTGATTCAGAATACATTTTTTAAAAATTTTTTATGAAGAATATAAATTGATATAATATTTCAATCAAATTAATTTAGTAAATGACAACTATCATAGTCTAATTTTTCAGTTGTGTGGAGAAAAATTAAGAGAAAATTATATTTAATTCAAAAAATATTATTGCAACATTATTTTAGAAAAGAAGATGAAAAATTTTAATTTTGAAACAAATAATATATTCCGTTATTTTAAAAAGGGTTGTGCATAATTGTCTTTAAAGTATTATCTTATAAATGAAAAATAAATTAGATTGATTGAACGATTGTTAGTTAAACTAGCACTTAATAGCAACATGCAGGTTAATGACAACGCTATTTTAGATGTAGTAGAGATATTTAACAAATGACATTAAAGTAATTCATGACAAAAAAATCTGAATATATTAATCTTCTGATGTATTTTCCATCTTAAACTAATATTTTTATCATCTACCACTGTCAAAAATAAATATTATTTTTTAAATATGAATTATGCTTACATATTGATGTTACTTAATTTAAATTATTTTTCTGAAAGCATTTTTCTATCCATTGTGTATTCTAAATGTAGATAACAATTGTAACTAATTGTTTTGTTAAATCAATTAATAACTGTACCGATATATAGATGGTGCTGCCCTCTCACAAACATTACTTCTACATATTGCCAAAAAACAAGGTATTCTAGCGTTTGACTCGATAGAATGAATACACCGAAAATGATTTGTGCTACACGGATAACATTTAACTTGAATTCTATGTTTTGGTTTCGTGTAACATTTTCTGTTTTGTAACTATTGTAAATATGATATGAATAAAAATAATAAACTGTTACTACTATTCCTTTTCATTTTCTGGCATCTTACACACTGTATTTTGAAAAATAACCATAATTATTAGATTATGAAAAATCATGTTAGTCAAAAACGTCACTGTATAATACTCAAAGTTGAACTCAGTCATTGAAAAAACTCAATTGAGAAATGAGTTCATTTCTAAAGAAAGGAAACTTAATTTTCTATCTCACTGTTAAGAAAAAGGAGTGATATCGAATATAATTGAAAGAACTGAGTTGCATTTTCCTTATTTTATTTTATCAAACTAATATAAATTAAATCAAAATTTATATTTAATTATATTTTTAAATCATATTTTTTTAAAAATAAATATTGAAAAAATTATAACACATTTGCTTATTTATACACATCACAACAATAAATAAAGAAAATGTTGGTGTTATTCTCAATTATTTAACTAAATGTTCTTGTTACTTAGTTTAAAAGGCAAACACAAAAATCTGTTCTAAAGCGATGATGTGTTTTTGATAAATTTTCCCCCTAAAATAAATGCCTTATTCAACAATACGTCTGAAAGAAAAGGGAAATTAAAGGTTCCTTTATTTTTTTTCCTTTTTGGCTCGATAATCATCGTATTCTAGATTATAATAGTAATTATTGAGAAAAAAAAATGTACTGAAGGGAAAAGAAAAACGTCGTTTCCAATGGTTTGTAAAAAAAAAGAGTTTAAATATTTAAACTATATATTTACATAATAAAATTAAGTATCTTGAATCAAAAACTTTTTTTTCCCCTTTGACTTGGAAATTTTATTTCACTTTGTCGTATAAATAAGCAAAAAAGGCTGCATTTTAAGAATAAAGGATAAAATTAAAGCAGCCTTAAATATTTAATGACCTCAACAAACCATTTATTTATAGAAAAAAAAACAGATATTTTAATGCCAGTAGTGTATGTTATTAGCAACAAAAACTTACATTTATCTTTAAAAAAAAGTACCAAAATCCCCTTGATAAAAAGGATATTGGACATTTAAATCTTTTTAAAACGTTTAAAAGTAAAATATATGTCTCGTTTTTAAAGAATATATTTTATTTTCTTTAGAAATTTAATTTTGTATTAAATGTATTTGAAAAAAATGCACACATGTTACGTCTTACAAGAATTTTTATCGGATAGTACACATGGTGTAAATGAATATAAAAATGACATTTTGAGACTGAAAAATACATATATATATAGAGAAATAAAGTTTAAATGCCATGCACAACTTAGTGGAAGGAAAACAAAATGTTTTACATGTTAACTGATGAATCTGTTTTAGAGAAAACTGAAGTTTTTCAATAATTAAAATAAATGTGATTATATATATAACGATTTTTATTTATATGATTTCATTAAGACTAAATAGCTCAAAATGATGCATTGTAATTTTTTAAAAATATGTTTATCACCTAGAGAGCCCATATTTTATACTGGTATATAATTTCATTATTTTATGCGATTTTAATAAATTAAATATCAGATATTTAGACCCAATACATGAATTAGTACATTATATTAACTAATATATATATATATATATATATATATATATATATATATATATATATATATATATATGTATAGTTAAATTTTAATTAGTATGTTCAATATGATTAAAAATAATCATCAATAAAGTACGAGTTAAATTACTCTACAATCAGTTTGTAATTCAGTTTCCACTTTTTTTTCTTAAGAATGTTGATATGTGATTTCTTGGATCAATCTTAGATCTTCCAACTTTTCGTTAAGTTATTTCTTTACATTCTGTAGAATCAGCGCCTCCTGTAGCGCAAAAACTTTATGGATGACATTTTTATTGATTAGGATTTGCTACATGTAAAGTTGTCAAGTATGAAATGGAGCATAGTTTATGTTATTTATTTCAATTATGCACCATAGCCACATTTAGACGCCGTACTTTGGCATAATTTGTTTTATGTGTGAAAGGTACACTTTTTCCTCTTAACGCACATTTCAGTTTGAAAAAAAAATAACAGAGATCACCTTAAAACTTTAGTTTTTATTGGAAAAAAATAGAATTTAATTATGAACATTTTTTGCTCTATTTCATACTTGACAACCTAATTTTACATATTTTTTAAGTTTAAAAATATTTAATGGTTTTTCTCAATGCCACGTATAAATACAAATAAAAAAATAGTAACATCTGTGTATCTTATACTTTTGAGTTTACATAAGTGTATGAACATCAATTAAACAATGCATTTTATTTAAAGAAATGTGAACGAATTAATGAAAATACGAAAATAAATAATTACAAATAATAATTCGAATACTTATATACGTTGTTGTTGTTGATACTTAAGAATTTAAAGCTGTCAGACGAGATAGATAGTTGATTATTTAAAGTCAAACACAAGAAAGTAATCCCCATAAACACACATCTTTTCTAGTGGGATCTATGCAATTGAAGACGTACTTGGAGAAAATCTTGGGGATCCCCCCCGACACTTGGAACAGGTGAGAAATTATGTTCGTTCTATTAGATCGAAAGGTACTTGATGACAAAACGTTAGAGTGACCTGTCCCACGTTGGGTCTATTACCTGCATTCCATGGGTGAGTGGAATGCACTTTCTACTTCACCAAATGTTTGGCGAGTATAATTCCAGGAAAAATAGGGTGATGAAAGAAATGAGTGGAAATTACAGAACTTTTTCTTCTCTAGTGTCAATATGTCTGGAAAAATGAGCGATAATTTATCGATGTTTTGTCGAGAAAATTTTCTATAACTTTATAGTTTACACAAGTTTAACTATATGGCAAAATGAGAATATACCCTGGTAAATTTATTGTATGTTAAGTATTGTCTAAGTCAGTATTTGAAGGTATTAGAATTTTATCCCTGAAAAAATTTAAGCGATCCGGATCAAAAACCTGCATTCCTGATTACCCTGCTACTGAGACAGAGTGAAAAAAATATGTTCTTAAATAGGAAAGGAATGAAATAATCTGTTTCCTTAATAAAAAGGGAAGTGTTATCAAGAAAATTAGGACTGAGAAACTATAATTAGGCAATTAATTATTGATAATGCAATTAAACATAACCTTTTAGGTATCATGTCCATGCATACGTATACAATTGTTTACACTTGCACTATATAAAAAATACAGCAGGTCAGTCACCCTTTATGAAAATAATTTTGTAATTCCTTTTCCCATATGCATTTTGAGATAAAATTTTAGAAACTTTCGAATAATTGCCTGCTAATGTTTTCTTTTGATTCGAATGTTAAATAAAATATTTTTCTTTATTAAAATGGCTTCTAAAATTCATATGTGGCTCGAAGAATACGTAACTGGACTTCCCTAGGAGAAATATTAGTATCAACAAATTATAAAGCCGCGTAAAAATTTGGGTTGTTGCATTTCAATAAAAGGTATTTATAATGTATTAAATTCGAAAGGGAAATTGTCTAGTTGAAAGTAAAAATGAAAACCTGTTTATAGAACTTTATCCAAAGGCTATTCAAACTTAGTCAATTATCAAGAGAAATATGTCACTGATCCTAAAAGAAAATCCTCACACACAAAGATTTATTGCAACAAAACTAGGAATATCTTCCGGAAAAGTAATCAAAACCATTCATAAAGATTTAAATTAAAAAAGACGTTTAAACTTAAAGTTCGTCTCTTTTTTTTAAAAAAAAAATATATATATTGCTCAAAGAGAAGCAAAGTATAGAATCTAACACAAAAAAATTCTTAGTTGCTGAAGAATTGAAATTTGTGGTAACACTCGATGAGATATGGGCCTATTTAAGAGACTGTAATAAAATACGATCAAATTTCTATTGCTAAGTGACGGGAATGACCGTACGCAATGATTTCGTATGTATTAAGCTAAGTTCCCAATGTGATTCATGATAGTTGCCGGAATTTGTAACAACAACAAATTAAAAATCAAACATGTCACAAGTAACGCCAAAATTAATTTACTCTATTATTAAAAGAATATTAGAACCATTTTTGAAGAAGATATCCGGACCTTATATAGAAAGAACATTGATAAATTTGAGCTTCATATGGACAAATCCTCTAGTCACGTCTATGTCAAAGACACTTATTTAGTAAAGAAAGAATCACAGACACAAGAATAAAGTATATCCCAAGGGATGAAATACGCATAAAATCCTTCTACGCTTCTCCAATGGACTTTTGTTATTTCAGTTTATTAAAACGAGCCTTAGAAAACAGCAGCCAAGAACACTAAACGAACTTTGGAAAACGGTTCAAGAGGAATGGAGTAAAGTTTGCGTGACAGTACTGAGAAAAATTTTATTTTCATGAAAAATTCGAGCTAGAGCTATTATCCAGAATTATGGTTATCAGATAGAGGCAAACTGTCTAAACAAACGCGTGGTTTATAGATAAGAATTAACTATGAGAATCGCTTTCCTGAAGTGCGAAAGACCTTCTGTAACACTATTTATGTATAGCCGTTTTTTTTCAAAAATTGCAAGTTCATAAAGAAATAATTAACAATTGCAAGAAATTCTACAAAAACGTTACATATGTAAATGATTGAAAATACAATGCGATGAAGCATATATGGGCAAAAAATATCTTTAAACATTCTACCATAGTTTGAGGGTATGTACTGTAACTGCTGCTAAATGAAAGGATTATTTTTTGCAGGATTTGCATGATGTTAAACCATTTTTTCAAAGACCTAAGAGTGTGAAATTGCAATAAATCTTCGTTACTGAACTACAACGATGGACATGAACTTGTTAGATGTTATAGACGCAATAAAAAAACACCTTGTCTTGCAAAAATATTATTTAATTTCATATTAATGATCATGGTAGCCCAGATGTCACAGAATCGTGCCTGGCATGTCATGAGCTCGAGCTTAGTGCCTGATGACCTATTGTACAGGCACCGATGCACGTTAAATCAATGGAGGATCAAACGTCGTCCCGATAGTGTGGATGTTAGAGATTGGAGTGCTAACTGGGATGTAATCTCTTAAACATGGTTCCTAAATACGACATTCGTCGCCAATAGTCATCGTAAAGTTTTGTAGGGTAACGTTAATACTATTCTCATTCACCCAGCTTCATACCAGACAAACATATAGCGTTGTTAAGATGCTATATAATATAATTTCCATAACGTCTATTACAAATTTTGGGATCGTAAAAAGCAGGGGCTAAGTCGGAGAAACAGTGCTGCTCAACGTTCTATCATTTTATATCGCATTCAGAAGCAACAGATAGACAAGACAATACACGACCTAAAGATTTTTTTTATTATAAAAAGCATTCTTTAGAGCATGCATATTTTTAGATTTTTCTATGGTTCCTGTAAGGTATGATGACACATCCAAAGCTCTGAGCAAAGACTCTACCGGAAGGCGAGGAGGGTAGCCAGAGATAGAGAAGATTTTTATAGGGCACGGCGAGTGATGCAGTGTGGGTCGTATGTGCTGCTTTTCTCTTGTAGGTAATATACTGCATACGCCATTCTGCTAGGTAAGGAAATATATCTTTGTGTTGGCTTTACCATTAAATTAAAAAAATATGAAATACTTTGCACTCCAAAGGGCTCAAACAAAAAAGACTTTGGATGTGTCTTTGGGGTTCAAACGAAAAGAGCGTGGTGTATCCAAGGCCAGTTGTTTTGCAAGTATTCTCCACACATTTTCGATTCATAACAGATCATTAAAACAAGCTGGTCAAATAATCAATTCAATCTTATGGGTAACGGAGAAGATTTAAACATTGCATACCACGTGGGGTTGCACATTATCATGTTGGAAGAGGTCTGATAGAAAGCGTTAAATGAATGAAAGGGTTACGGGTTATAAAACCTCAAAGATGCGTGTTAGAGAAGTGCGGCAGTGAAATCCAATACCATCCCCAAATCCTGAGACAGCCTGAGTACCACTGTACCACTTTTCCAAATTCGAATCTGACCATAGTGATGTTGTTGGCAGAAGCGTGATTCATCAGTAAACAAAGTGTGGGTCCACTCCATTGTCTAAGTCCACCGTGCATTGCACCATTGGCGGTGCAAACAACTATGATTTCTAGTCAAGCGTAAACAAAACAATGGGCACCTTTCGGACATTCTAATCTGTTGCAATTAGTACGAGTGGTGCAACGAGGTGGGTGCGATCGGCCTCGTTGCTCTTTCGTTTACTACGCATCCAACGATGACGTATCAGCATTATATAGTTGTTTAGTTTCGTCCAACACATATCTGAAGGGTAACTCGTAATCCATATAGGCTACTATTCTTCCTTGGTCGAATTCAGAAGCTGAGTCAGAAGACGCTCTAAGTCTACCCCAAGGCATAAGTAAACAGCTTACAAAAAAAAAAAAGCATAAAGTAAAAAATTGCTGTAAATTCAATCGTCTTTCTCTTATCCCCTTTTATATAGCACTTGCAGGTAGCGTTACGGTCACCCGTGATGTGGGAGTGCGTTATAAGTGCGTTTGAGTGCGTTTCATCATTGAGTATATGAATGCGTTTACTCATTGTCAGCGCATAATTAAATTTTTACATGGTTTGCATACTTCTTTCAGGTAGTTGCATTTTGATTGACTAGCAGTGTATTTTTGAATTAAATTCGGAAAATGGTGGGATAAACTGTTTAAATTATGCTTTAATTCGGAGTTTGAAGTTAACCATGTTAAAATTCAGAGGCTGAAGGTGGCTGTTAGTGATTTAATGAATTACTTTTATGAACTTCATCATTCCTGGAATTTATCTTTTACTAAGATTTATCACCGATTCAACGGTTTTAGGATTATATGATTTCATTACTCAATTATTCTTGTTAGGTGGAGAGTACATCCGATAATTAGTATTAGATAGAGGTCACTTGGAATGCCATTTCTCAGTGCGATATTTAGTATCATTACGATCTAATGTCACTACCTCTGGACAGGATGATAACTCTTATCTCATTTTACACAAGAAATTACTTTTTGTTATTATTTGTACTTTATTGATCTATTATAGAATAATCGTGTATATTTAAGCAGATACAAGTAACGAGTTAAACACATTTTCCTGATAATGGTTTATTACATTGAAATTTTCACAATACTATTTTATGTTGCTTAGCTGTAAAATGTTATGCGTTATGTTTATGTGATGAAAATTAGTATATTTTGAATTTGCTGAGTAAAAATTTTGGGAATAAAGAACTAAATCAAAATAAAAAAAATATGAAAAAAATATGGAAAAAATATTGAAATATCGGCACAAACGTACTTCATGCATAAATATATTTACACAACTATAAAGACTTGAAAATAACAACTGATAAATTACAGTTTTAAAAAAAAAAAAAAACGCGCTTTTATGTTTAATCGAACTAAAAAGTTAAAAAAAATCTTAATATAAGAATAAAATGATAATGAGAAAATTAATGTCGTTTTAAAGGCATGGAGTGCTCGATATCAATTGTTATAATTTCTAACTAAAGGGTGTTTTTTCTAGAGGTATAGAACTTTAAATTGTAATAAAACAACGATGTATTATTCGATTGACATGAATTTTTTTTATTCGAAAGATACTCTTGTGGCATTACATTTTAAATATGATTTCTGGCATATGACTGCCAAGGCTGGCTCGGATGTAGTCCAATCTGGACGTTCAATTTTCGATGACTTTTTCCACTATTTGTGGCCGTATATCGGCAATAACACGGCGAATGTTGTCTTCCAAATGGTCAAGCGTTTGTGGCTTATCCGCATAGACCAATGACTTTACATAGCTCCACAGAAAATAGCCTAGTGGTGTTGAATCACAAGATCTTGGAGGCCAATTCACAGGTCCAAAACGTGAAATTAGGCGGTCACCAAACGTGCCTTTAAAAAAATCGATTGTGGCACGAGCTGTGTGACATGTTGCGCCGTCTTGTTGGAACCACAGCTCCTGGACATCATGATTGTTCAATTCAGGAATGAAAAAGTTAGTAATCATGGCTCTATACTGGCCACCATTGACTGTAACGTTGTGGCCTTCATCGTTTTGAAGAAGTACGGACCAATGATTCCACCAGCCCATAAAGCGCACCAAACAGTCAGTTTTTCTGGATGTAACGGTGTTTCGACATACACTTGTGGATTAGCTTCACTTCAAATGCGGCATTTTTGTGTGTTGACGTAGCCATTCAACCAGAAGTGCGCTTCATCGCTAAACAAAATTCGCTTATGAAAATCGGGAACAACGGCAATCTCGTTTTGGGCCCATTCGACGAATCTACGCTTTGCTTGATGATCGTTTTGATGAATCGCCAAACCAAACTGAGAATTATCACTTGACAGCTGTTGAATCGGTCGCCATCTTGGAAAGTAATGCCAACTTAAACTTCTATACCTGGAAAAAAACACTCTTTATATTCCAAACTACAGAGTTAATGTAAAAATGTAGTACACCCCATACTTTTACCACAATAACATTCATTTTTTCGTTATCATTTTATTCTTATATAACGAATTATTATTTTTTTTACTTTTTAGTTCAAATAAATATAAAACCTTGTATTTTTTATTTTTTTTAAACTATAATTTATTTTTCCTTTTCCTAGTTCGATCTACAGTAAAATCATGCGTTTTTAGTTTTTTTAAAAATATCATTTATTCATTGATGAATTCATGGTAAATGTGTAATTTTTTAAAAATCTGGAATACCCATTGGCATTCTATTAGTGCATCGATACGACCTGGTTTGCAAAATGGGGGATCTGTGAAGTAAAATGAATTAAATCTGGAAGAGCTATAAGTTTGAAATATTTCATGCAAAATAAGGTGTAAAGGAAATGACATTTTTCACTTAAGAGAGCTGAATATTCTATAGGAAACTGGCATCAGTATTAGACATAGAAGTACACTTTTTGAATCGAAGAGTTTGTGAGAAATTATTTAATCCTGTGAAACCTCTGAATCAATTCTCAACTGTTTTGATAAAAGGAATCAAGGAAAGATGTTTAATTCCACAGATCCGGTAAGAGAATTTGGAAAACAGATTCTAATTATGAATTTAACGTTTAGAACAGTTTTTCTCAAACTTTTCATATTTGTGACCCAATTTTGATTCATAAATTTCATCCTTCCCTCATACAACAACGTATTGAATGAAATAATGATGTATTTCGACGCTAAGGCTACCATGCGACTTTAATATTATAAACGGCACCTATTAACAATAAATGTATTATATTTTGTATGTGACAGATCCATGGAAGCCACTAGTAATTACTAAACTTGCATTAAATTTAGTATTGGTAAATCAATTATTAAATACTTTTTCTGTACTGATATATTTATAAGTATCTTATATCAGTGTGAATATGTATTTTACCTATTATCATGTAAGAATGCATTTTGTTTTTCTCCTTTTCGTAAAAATTAATAATTATTTTAAATCTTTTATTTTGGTATTTTGATATGCTCTCGCCGTCCACGTTGGGTTATCATGCCATCCCCCCCAAAGGGCGGTGAGCCCAACAGTTTGAGAAAGTCTGGGTTAGAACATAATTTTTTTTTACAAGTGTGTGCACAAGTCTTTTTTTTATTTCCAATATTCGAAAAACTATACAATATTGTTTATTCTATGGTAAGACATTTCTAATGCAAACGTTTTTGCTTTTTTAGGACTGTAACAATATTTTATTCGCCAAATCTGGAAACGGTATGTGGAATTAGGCGCCAAATTTGAAAACCCTTATTCGTGAAGATCTTGAACAGGAATATGGGAAAAATTATGAAATTATTGTATTGTCCATGGTCCCTGAGAAATGTACAAAATTTCGAATAAATCTGACATATTAAAGTGGTTAAACATCGTGTTCAAAAATTCCTTTATATACAAGTGAAACTTATAAAACGTTTTTTTTTAAAAAATCAATGATTCCATGGTAAATAATGTTTGCATGCGTACTTTTTTTTAAGATTTATCTTAACTTTTTATTTGCTTTTTAAAATATTAGTTTTTATTATAATTATTTTCCAGAAAAGCCCTCAGCTTGGTACGAAAAAAAAATCTTAATTATTAAGAATATTCTTGTCTTTCATTCCGGTGATAAATACAAAAGCAAATGTTTTTTTTTGTTTTACAGATTAAAAAAATTAATTGGAATTTTTTTTTAAATGAGAAGTAAAATTTTTACTATGCCTAAATATTTTCAATAATGATTTTTTCATACAAAAAAACCATCCTCTAATTTGAAAAAAAAACAACATCAGCATATAATTTGCAAAAGTACTTACTTTGTTTTTGAATAAAAGCTAAAAGAAAGTAAATTGAAAAAAAAAGGTATTTTAATTTTTTGTTCATTTTTTTTTGCCTTATATTTCAAAAAGAAGTTTTACAGAAATAAAATAAACACATAATATAGATATATTAAAAATCGTTTTTTCCTTTCATGGACTTAAGCTTAAAAGTTTCTGAGAGATTTTCAGGATAAATGTTTTCTTGTCAGAACAATAGGTTATGCATCAAAACTTTTTAAAAAGGAGAAAACACATTCTCCAGTTCGGAGCATAGGTCTTGAGTAATTCCTAAAAGATGAAATTTAAAGCGCAACTTAATTACGAATGAAATAATAGAATATATTTCGTTTTGAGAAGTAGCAACAATAATTTCTTTCCCAATTCATTTGTAATGAATCGTTTTCTGTGTGTTACGTTATGTTTTGGTTTTGCAATATTTTATTAGTTCATATATATATATATATATATATATATATATATATATATATATATATATATATAGGGGGAGATAACTAAAAGTAGGAAATGAATAAGTCCAAACACCATGTAGATAAACTAAATGAAAAATTTACAGTAAATGGTGTGTAAGACGAAAAATACTTAAAATTAATTCATTCCCTGAATAGGAGTGATCGTAATCCAAAATCTAAAGCCATAATGTCTTAAAATAAAAAAAAACTACGTTACAGCTACAGTTTGTTACTATAACACTATGAATAAAATTATTAATTTAAAAAAAAATCATTAAAGATTTTGAATATACAGTATTCTGTTCTTTTTTAATTCTACACCTTCGGTGTTTCAATGAATGCGTTTATGAATTAGCAAAATAACTTATTAAATTGGAAAAGCAAAAATATTCAAGGACGTAGCTACCGCTGTATCAATGATAAGGCAACCTTAACCTTTGGCGGTCCCAAAACGTGCATGCAAAATATCGGAATATATTAAGGAACCCTTAGAAGGGGCTTCCAAAGAACTTTGATACAGGACCCACTAAGGACTAGCTACGCCAGTGGACATATTTACACTCAAGTAAGAAATAAATTAAATTAAAAACTAAACTTCATTAATCTAGCTGTATATATATATATATATATATATATATATATATATATATATATATATATATATATATATATCTATATCTATATCTATCATCTATCTATATATATATATATACTGATTTTTATATTCATAATTAATTACGGTGAAATTAGTAGTTCACATTCGTATGTGGATATTATTGGAGCTCATCCTTATTAATTTAACACCTATATGCACTGCTTGTTTGAAAGGGATCAAATTGCATTCAAGAAAATATTCAATACAAATCACCCTGGGTGCTCTACCAAGTATGCACCGAAACGGCAGACCACATTAATAAGTTATGTATGTAGAATATATATATGCACCTTGGATTTCGATTATCGGTCTGCATTCCGAGGCTAGTTTTGCATCCTTACTCAGAACACGTGGAGGGAGGGGGGTTGGAATAGTTTGCGATTAAGGCAGGTATTTATTAAAACTATTGGATAAAATGGTTTTTTCACATGAGGAGATTGTTTAGGTAATAAGAAAGAAGTAAATAGTTGAAGGAAATTAAGTGTAATTTAAAATGTACTTGTTTCATTCATAATGGTCAAAGCTTATTTTTGCTTGAGTAAATATATTGAAGCTCAACATACTTATGTTTGCGGGATGTGGAAATTTGGGGAATGGATTTTCAAATTATATGCCGGCCTTGTCACTTGACTAACGTTTAAAATTACACTGTCGCCATCACCTGTCGCCAGAGTAGCTTCAAATAGGAGCATAAATTAAAATCATATATAACCGTACTCTTTAAATTTCTTTAATTTTCCATTCACTTTCGAATTTTTTTAAATTTACCTGCCATCATAATTATTTTGATAATATTAGTTATGTAAAAATCTGTCTTATTTTGTTATCAGATATTTTTATGAAATTTTAAACAAACAAGATGTTTTATACTATTTATAGGTATTTTTTTATTTTAACAATTATGACTCCAATATTGAATGAGTAAATTAGTGAATATTAATGGCACACTATTCAGCTACTCGAGGATATTTGACGTCATACTTCGTAATTTTGAACCAAGGTAAGTGGCGGGGATTACATCTGAGCTGACACTCCTTCTCCTAATTTCCACACCATACCAGATTTAACTTGCATCGCCCCCACACGAAGGGCTTTCAGTTGAACTAGGCTCGAGTTTATGACAATCTAGCCACTAGATCATTACCTTTACCACTGTGCGACAGTGGCCATCCCCACTGTGTAAAATTGAGTAATATGAAACTTTTTAAGAACGCATATTTAGAAATAGATATACTTAAAAAAAACGGATAAGAAAGCACACGCAAAAGGAAATAAAAAGTCACAAATAATTTATTCTATACACACTTTTCATTGTCTATTGCATTTACCATTTACACAATCTTGCCCCACACATATCTTCTTAAGAAAACATTTTATTTCATATAAGACGCAGGAGAGCAAACAGTTCAATATTTGTTTTCAATATTTGCTTTTCTGTTCAAATATCCAACATAGAAATCAATTTCTATACTGTATACGTATTAAAGAAATTCTTGCCAATTATATTACAAAATCATAGTTATGTTTTACCCATATTAAATCGGAAACGGAATGGTGGTGGTGAAGATAGGACAGTTATTTTTTTGTTACCAGATAGGTTTAATGTTATATAAATCCTTCTTAAGAGGCATCTAATTTCTATTCAACTTAGACAGTTAAGAAATCTGTAACTAAATAATCAAAAAAATAGTATTTAAGTTTTATTTAATCCTTTCACGACGGGTGTGTCATATATGCAGCAGTCGCCAACTTCCTTTTCGGACGGCAGGCATTGAACGCACTTTTCTGCGGGGACGGAAAAACCTGTGGAACCTATACGAAACACGATTCACCCGTGCATCGTCTGGGTGCTAGTAACATTTGTGGATGATGCATCTGGCCCACACACTCGCAACTACGATGTTTTCCGTTGATCAGAACGTTGTTTATAAAATTTTAAAAATGGTTTGCAAGTTACAAGCAGGATAACTCAGGATAGCAAGGAAATCCAATAGTGCTTTTGACTTGTATCAATCAACACAAAAGTAGTTTCCAATCTCGACTGACTCAAACGTTGTCTCTGAGGCTCCATATAATACCGTATGGAAATTTCAAGAAGGTTCGATCCCAAAAACTTGTCAAGGCTATCTTGGTGCTATACTTTAACGTCAAGGGTGATAAAGTTCAAATTTGTCATCTGAGGAAATGTGCTAGGGTTGCAATAATCTTATTCTCCAAGTTCATAACTGTAAAATGGACTTTCCCAAGAAAACTAAATTTTTCTTTAGTATATTACTGTATAGTAACGAATGCATGACTTTTTAAATAAGTAATAATAAGCCTTTACAAAATGCACTCAATTAAGGTCAAAACATGTTTTTAGTCATAATTTGTATTGCTTCAAGGAGAACTGATAGAATTTATAGTTTATATATTTTGAAGAGCACGTAGTACAATATTAACCTTAAGTTTAGGAAAATATCATTGTTTTAATTTAGTTTTTGCAGAATAACTGGATTGAGAACGTTTAAGCATATGGCAGTGTTTCTCAACTGTAGGGCGCGCCCCACTAGGGGGCGTGATAGCCTTACGAGGGGGGGTGAGCATATCAAAAAGTCGAGAATAAAAGAGTATCTTAAAAATTTACTTAAAGGAAGCAAAACGTAATACATTCTGACATAAAATATATACATGTTGCACCTTTATTGTTATCTGTTCCAATTTAAAAATTAGAAAAGAAAAGCAAGATAATAATTTTCTTATTATTTAAAAGTATGTATAATTTACTTAAAATATATATTACTTAAAATATCTATTATTTGAAAGTAACATAGACAAAATTTAATATTTATCTTGAAAATTTGAGTGGTTTATAATTGAGATAGTATTACAGTTGTCGCGTTTTAAAGTGCATTAATATTGCATTCAATGCATTGTTATTGTATGGGGGGGGGCGCGAAGAAAATTATGGTTGAAAATTTGGCCGCAAGTATTGAATCTTTGAGAAGCACTGGCATATAGGATTTTTGCCTGTAGTCTTGTGAATATTGCATTAAAACAAACAAGTTAGTATGTTTCCAATGAGAATGACTTCTTATAATTGTTTAGATGATTCCTTGAGATGAACAGCCTTTGACATGCTGGAAACTTGCCAGTCTCAAATGGAGGTGACTTGGCAGTTACAAGGGGCAAGAAAGTGGTCTCTAGGCTGTGGAATTAATTTCAAACATATGGTACTGTCACAAGGAAGGTCGGTTCTGGGCACGACATATCATCGACATTTGCACATAATCGATACTTTGCATTGAGCGCATGATGACATAGACGGACAACTCCTCAGCTTGTTCGTGACCTTCATGTGTCTGGAAGAAGAATTTACAGGCAAACAAACTACATTTATCTTGCAGAGACTGTCCTTTACACCTGGCGTACAGTCTTGTGTGTTCCCTTATTTGCGTCCAACAAGAAATACATGATATCGGGGAGCCGGAAACCTCAGCCGTGAACATCATAAGAACGGGATGATGTTCGTTTCAAAGATATGTCAATATACACCGCGAAAAGTGATTCTTAAAGACTCATCAACTGGAGCTCGCTTTTCTCCATCGTACGTAACATAAATCAGCGGATTTGGTAGCAAATGAATCCTTATGTGTGGTGGTATAGTGTTGGGCAATCTTACACCCATGTACGTTGTCGAGGCAAGTACTGCCAATTGACAGAGCTATTGAGATGAGAGATCCTGGAAGCATATGTGAGGTTCTGGGTTCTATGGTCCCGGATTTTATTTTTATGGACGAAAATGTACGGCCACACAGAACTCACATTGCTGATGAATTTCATGAAGGAGTAGATATCCGTCCTATGGAATGACTGTAGAGGTCTCCAGATCTCAGTCCTATTAAGCCTATCTGCTACAGTCTATGAAATGATATTTCTTAGTTAAGTTCTCCCATGGCCTTCTTGCGGCTAAAAGTTCAAGAATTACCATTGAAGAATTTTCCAACAAATATTTATTCATAACCTCTTAAACAATAAGGTAGCCCATTATAAGGTTATAATAACGATGCACGGTAATTACAGTTTAAATTAGACATACTTTTTACGAGTTAAGATATCTGACTCCGTTCGGAACCGCGATTTTTAAAAAATGCATAAATAGATCATTTTCATGATAATTAGTGTCACTTAAATTAGAATACATGTATAAAATTGTTTTCAGGATATTGTGACAAAAAATTATTTAAATACAATATTTAAGCAAAATATTAATTTAGAATAACCTTTTTTTTCAAAATGTTCTCCTTTTATGAAAATGATTGTACAATATTAATATTTTGCTTATATAAATTAAAGACATTCAGAGAGTCTGAACTAGCATTTCTGAAAAATTCACATTATTTTCAGAATTACCACCAATTAAAATAATTATCGGCGTTTTTTTCATTAAAACTTCTCACTTCTGTTGAAGTAAAACGTGGATCAATCCACTTCTAAGCTATATATTTCAAAAATTCTAGTTCAGCCTTTGTGCAGAGGTCTGGGTTATATACAGTCAAAATATTATCATAATAGAAGCATTATTCATAAAAGGAGAATGTTTTGAAAATTGGTCATTCTAAATTAATTTTTTGTTAAAATATTGTACTTAAATAACCCACATTTTGATGTGTATCTTGTACCTTAATACAAAACTTAAAGTTATTCGATATGGTCATACTGCTGAATTCTTTTCTACACTGCAATACGTCTATGTGCCAAATTTCGTAACAACAAAATGCATAGTTCATCAATTTTTCTTGAATTTGGGTTTGTGTTCTTAATTATTGGACATGAGTATACTTATTTTTCCATGGGTGTATTACAAGATATATTTATTCTACATTTTGTTTTATTTTGCTTTATGTATAGTTTTTATGAATAAAGTTAAACATTTTACGTTTTACAGGTTTGGACAGGGGATTGCTAACTTTTTGGCTTTTGTTACCTAATTTTTTTTATTTCGTGAATTCTACTTTTAAAGGGAATTCATAAACAAAAAATAAAACATGAGCATGAACAAGAAGAATGAATTCACTCATGTATAAATCTTAATAAAATGGAAAACATGGTAGATTATAAATTCTTAAAATTTAAAATGTATTTGGGGAGAAAAAAAAGATGACCACTCAGTTAATCACTCATATTTAAAAACTAATAAAAATAGCTGAGATATTTTACATATGGGCAGCTGTTCAAAATGAGACAAGCCGGCTAAAAGTTAAAACTCAACTGTAAAAGAAGCAGAAACGGTGTGATGTTTTTAGTATGAAAAAAGCAGACGAAGCGAGAAAATTAAATGCAAGGTTTTGAGAAAATATGTTCTTGAATTACGATTTTTTCAAAATGTATACATTGTATAAGAAAAAGGAGCTTATCACAAATATTAATAAATACATAAAATCGAGTTTTGTAGTTATTTTAAAAATGCATAATGTGTTTCTTTAAAATTCGTAATATTCCAATTTTTTTTTAAATTTTTGCTTACCACATTTTTTTCACATTAATTGCATTACTAAATTTAAAAAACTGTTATTTTAAAACACAATTCATGAACATTTACTGTAAAAAGTTACACGTTATGAATATCACAGACGTTATGCGACTATCGACGTTTTTATTAAATATTGGTTATTCAGGACATATGTTTATTATAAAAGATGTGAACCCAAAAGTCAAACTATACATCAACTAATCTGAGTAATGTTAATTCAAGCTTATAATATTTGGTGCATTTTTGTTTATTTGGAATTGTTACACTTATTGCACTCGGTACACTAACACAGTGCTTCTACAGCTTTCAATATTGGTGACCCAATATTTTCAATCATAATTTTCTTCACGCCTCCCTTCCTACAGTAGCAATGTATTGAATGCAGTACTAATGTATTTTGATGTTAAACCTAAAATATGATTTAAATCATACACTGTACGAGTTATCAAGATAAGTATTAAAACTTTTTGTATATGACAAGCCCATGGGAGTCACTAGTAATTATTAAACTTGTTCTTAGCATAGTATTTAGAGATTACTTATTAAATATACTGTAAAGTGCTAATACATTTTTAAGTATATTACACCAGTGTAAATGTATATTTTATTTCTTTATTATATCAGAATGTATTTTATTTTGCTACCTTTCAGTAAATTTGTAATTTTTTAAATCTTTTAGTTTCGACTTTTCAAAATGCTCGCTCCCCCTCGTTGGTGTATCACGACCTTAAGGGGGTGGAGGGGTGAGAAACGCTGCACTAACCACAAGATGACAAATTCAGCTTGAAATGAAACTTCTAAGTGGTCCAAGAGCCTTTTTAAGGGCTCTCAACTTTATTTTAAATTTTGGCCCAGCTTACATTTAAGAGATACACAAAGTAATATGAGGGGGCGATGACGTAATTATAAAACACTGATACAATTATAGAAAATACACTTCGTTGATATTTGTAATTTGTGGCCTATTTCTTATCTTCTTTTACTATCCAAGTAGTCATCGAGTAATTTACTAAGAATTTGTTATGGTTTGTTTCAAAAAAGTTAATGCATATTTGTCATTTCATACGATCTTCACAAAATGAACATCGTGAGTACACAACATGGGTACATGCACGATGTTTACCATTTTTACGTGCTCCGTATTTGCAACATCAATTATTTGCGTGGAATCTAGAAATCATTCTGAAGGTCGTCATTTTTGCAAGACTCTAGCCGTAAAAGGAATTATATAAGAATCGGAAGCTTCTTCAATATTCCAGTATCGATATATCAATAAAACCAGTCTCTCATACCTTATGCTTTCTGCACTAAATCTATATGCCAACTTGCGATTGCAATACCGGTTGACCGGGATACCGAATACCGGTATTTTGAGCCAATTGAGCAATTTCATAATACCGGCATTCACAAGTTTAAATACCGGTTTTTTGGTATTTACTAGAATTTTTTAAATTGTCTCTCACTATATGTTCAGAGATTGTCAACATAGTATATAAATACACGTTTTTTTTTATGCCTCCCTAACGGGCAAAATTATTTACACTGGGGATATAAAGTTGCATCGTACAATCAAGAGAAGTGATACAATACGTGAATCATCCAAGGACGGAGGCCAAAGCTATCTTATTACAGCTCAATACGATATTGCACACTTGCAAAATCCGTAGTCTGATATTCGTATCTGTAAAAACTAAATTATAGTTGAGAAGAAAGGGCGTAGTATTTCGATATTTTTTAAATTCTTGAGTTGGTTATTTACATTTGCAATTGCCTATCATACTTAAGCGTTCAAAATATTTTTCCGATTATATATATATATATATATATATATATATATATATATACTCATAAACTGTGGCGCACACAAGGGGGGGCCTGGAGGTCAAGATGCACTTCGCTATTGAGAGGGTTTTTTTACGAAGAAAATTGTGAGATGTTCTTGGTTCCAGGAAAAATTTGCTATATAGAAAAATACAAATAATAGAGGTTTGTAACATGGATGTTCGACTGTATATATATATATATATCAGTGGTGTACACAAAGGGGGCTCCGGACACCACCAAAGTCTTTGAGTTTTTCGGATTAATTATAATTCTAAGTATATAGTACGTAAAATTCAATTAAGTATTTGTTATTAATGATTAATTTTATTAATCAATGCTAATTATTTATTGAATAATTACTTTTTACTGTGTTTTGTTCCCGAAAATCGAAAAAACAAAAGGAGCATGATACAAGAATGGTGAAATTTCAACCCCGGACCCCTCCCTCCACCTCTTGAAAAATTTCTGTGTGCGCTACTGCTCATAAATAATAACTCATATTAATGAATAAAAACAACTTTAAAGAACGCAAAAAATCAGTTGGGAAAACTTCGGTTTGGTTTTATTATTTATATGAGAATATCGCGCATTTTTTAAAAGTATATCACTCAATGCTAACTGTACCATTGACTAGCGTAGATGCGGAAACAGCGTTTACGACAACTGGTAATTTTTGCACAATATTATGCTCCAGGCTTGTGTTTCTTTATATACCGTTATAATTTGTAAGTTACAAATGATTTTTTGTGGTACTTACATTCTGTAATAAAATTGGCAAGTAAAACAAAAAGAAATACTTTGGTTTTCTTTATTTTTCTAAAATTTCTACTACTGGTATTAAAACCGGTATCAAGACCTAAAAGATACCGAATACCGGTATTGAAATTTTGTTCCAATATTGCAAAATCCCTAATGCTGTCTTTTCGTTAATGGAAAATGAACTATTTTTTACACCCTTGACATTGAAGCAAACATGAATTGCATTCCACCAGAGAAAATCATTTGGAGTTTAATATAACTTAAGCATTCTTAAATGAGGTAATATTGGATTAAGTGGGAATTTTACCTTAGAACGTTCAAAAAATTAATTTTTCAAAAAAAATTCTTTTAAAAATTAATGTAGAATGTTACGAATGTTTCAAAGCAAACCTCGTCAAAATCTGATAATAATTACACTCTCAGCAATAAAAAAAATTTAAATGTCAAAAAAGACTTGACCTTTAGAAAAATGTAAGCAAACAGATTTTTCGTCAGACTGTGTTAAGAATTTTTTTAATTTGTCACTTGTTTTATCAGTATCTTGCACTTTGAAGCAACGTGAAGTTTATTGGCGACTCATCTCGTAGTTTTAAATCAGAGTCAAGTGATGGGGTTCATATCTGAGTTGACATTTTACTGGCTCTGTTTGAATTTTCAATATAGTGTTAATATTGTATATGATATAGGGCAAAATATTGATATTATCATTCATTAAATGAAGAAGCGCTGCTCTAACTCTTCGTATATATGATGCCATATTTATACTTTATTTACTTTTACAAAACTATAATTTTTCCAACAAATGTAGCGTTATTATGGGTATATTTAACAAGATGGGCATAATAATGCTTAATATGAATGTAGCTTAATATTTAGTTATAGAACTATCTTTACCCAAATTATTAGAAAAAAGTATTTGGGTTGAAAGATTTAAACTAAAAATAAGTTTAATTTTACAGTTTAGAATTATTCACAAAAAATATCAGGATCTTCCAAAACAAAACAATTGTCATTGAGCTCAAATGAAATAACAGTGGTGTTTGATGATGGAAAGCTAATCACCTAGATATTATGAATTTTCTGGGATTTAAAATAAATTATTTTTCTGTTAATTCTGATTTTCAGGCCTGAATGAAGAAAGCGGAAATTGTCTACATCTCTCACAAAATAAGTTCGTATGAAATCAAAAAGGAGAAAAAAATATACATGAACAATTAATAGAAAAAGAAGCCTCAATATATAAAATGAATGCATTTTAGGTGTAAAAGGATTTATTTTAATACAAAAAAAAATAATCTTTAAACTTGGTTTTTTTCTCACTTTCTAAATTTCGCAATTTCCCACAAGATTAAAAAAAAATGTTTCGGTTGCAGAGCTATATGGTATTTTATTTTTAGTATATATGTAGATCTGTATTCCGTAGAACTCAATTTTTGGGATGGAATCAGTATTATTCTGTACTGTGATGCATAGGAAAAAAATAGTGATTTTCACAATTGATATAATTTCTTTTAATTTGTAAATTTACTTAAATAAGAGATAAATTTAAAATTGGAATCATACAAAATGCAGGAATTTTTAAACTTTAATTTTATATAAATTCATAGGATCTACTCTTAAGTCTTTCAAAAGTTATCTTGAGCGTAACAGAAAGAAGCATATTTAGTTTTTATTATTTTTGTATGCATGCCTTATGCTATTTGATAACATATAATAATTCCATAGCAAAACATTTTCTATTATTTTAAACCTTGTACTTTACTACATAAACTGTAAAAAACTCATATTAAAAGGAGAAAAATTTACTATTTTATGAGGAATCGACAAGGTTCGCCAAAATATGAAATTTTAAAATTCCGCAAAATAGTATCCCCTCTTAAATAAGAATAAAGATGAAATGCTAGATTTAAACTGCAGGAGGGGAATATGTTAGCTAATGATGTGGGTATTCCCATAAACCCGCGACAAATAAAACAACTGCATTAGTTATTTTTAAAAAGATGATGAAATGTAATTTATAACATGGATCATAATATTGGATTTGTATCAGAAACCATATAGACTGCAAAATTTTATTAATTCACTTAATGACTTTAAAATCAATATTTCTAAGCAATGGATATAAATACATCTCCATTTCTGCAAGATATGCCCCAGGAAGAGATAACGTTATCGTGCGTTGAATACTCTATTACTTGTGTTGACATATGATGATTTTAAATGCGAAATTTTTGCTTACTTCAAAGTAATTCCTATTATCCTGGGAAAGTAAAAATTTATACAAAATATCTATGATTTACGAACAAATTAGGCAACCATTGAAGACAAACATTATCGTGCACAAAAGAGGCTTTCTCAGTTTAGGGAGCGTGGACACAAAAACGTTTTTAATAGTAGACCTCTAATATTATTAGTAGATACATTTTCCCATTCCACGTCAAACAGAGATTCATAAAAGTTTTAGTAAATCTCTCAATGGGAACAGTAAGTATTTCCACGTGTACGAGATTTGTTCCCATCAGTAAGGTATGCTAAAATAAAAGGTACATTTATAAATCCAGATATTACAAATTTAAGAAAAACTTCTAAACTAAAACATCTTGAAAAAAGTAGAAAATTAAACAGGAATTAAGTTTCAAGGACATTATGTAAAATTATCTTATCAGGTACAAACCTTAAAAGTAGAAATTAACATCAGAGGAAAAATTAGAAAACAGACTGTCATGAATCATGCAATTTAGCAAAGCTTGCCTGGTTGCTGTTAATTTATCAAAAGAAAAATTACTTAAGTACAACATTGTAAACACAAAAACAAGAACTAGTGAGTTTAAATCAATGCTCTTTATGTCTATTCATCTGCGTAAAATGTGTGAAAGTATACTTCAGATAGAAATCTAATATTTTTATGTACAATTTCTTTAGTCGATTTTGTAATAATCCGTAAACAGTATTCCTCTACGAATTATGAATTAATTATATAATTCTAAAAACTCTTATTGAGTCAGTGTATTTAATTTAAATACACTGCTAAAATAAATTAACTTAATTTGCATATTTTATCGAAACGCATGAAAAAACTGCTGAATGAAAAAAAAACTGCTTGTAGATAAAAATGCAAATCTTGTACGTAAGCGTTTGTTGGTTGAGCCACCAGAAAAATAGGATTTATAAGCACGTGTAAGTTAAGACGCAGTTCATTTACCAGCACACTTCAGTAAATTTCTTGGTGATATTTTGAAGCAATCGGTTAAAATTAAATTGTAGAAAAATTGAGTAACCACCAACGTTTAGATGATGTAATGAAGTGGGAAATTGTGGAGAGTCTAGAAGCAGGCCAATACCAAGTCCAGATTTGTAGATAGTTCAATTTAACATCCAGCGTCATGTGTAACTTATGAAAACAGTTACAAGATACTGGATCCATGGTTAGACGCCATGGGCTGGGTCGTCCAAGAGTCACAGCGGCCAGAGAAAATCGCAATTTGTCGATTATAGCTAGGCGTAATAGAAGGGTTACAGCTTCTCAGTTCTCTCGGTACTTGTATGTAGCGACAGGAATCCGTGTATCACTGGTGATTGTTTCATAAGGACTTCATGAAACTTCTTTGTTTGCCAGAAGACCTGCTGTTTGCGTTTCGCACACATCTACGAACAGGGGGAATGCGTTTATCATAGCGCAGACAGCATAGAGATTGGAGTAAGGATCAATGGACAACTGTTCTGCCCAGCGAGGAGTTCCGTTTCACCCTAAACATCGATTCATATGGAGAGAACCACTAACCCTCTACCTACCCTCCAAATGTCTGTAAAATCGATAATTATGGCAGAGGAGGTTTCATGGAATGGACAGGCATCATGTTGGATGACTGTAAACTTATCCATGTCTTTGAAAGAAGCTCTGTGTCTGGTGTGAAGTATAAGGATAAGGTCTTGGAGCCCTTTGTTTGTCTTTTAAGGAGTACATTTGGACCCGAGTTCATTTTAATAGACGATCACGCCACATAGAGCTCTTATGGTCTACGTCCTTCTAGAGAGTGAGGATATGGGCCGAATGGATCCGACCTCAACCCTATAGAGTATGTCTAGGACTCTCGGAGGAGGGCAATTGCAACTCGCAACGCCTCTCTGAGAATCATCTAGGAAATGAAAACCACGTTGCTGAACTAGTGTGACCAAATGACACCAGAAATGAAAAACTGCATTATTTCAAATGTGACATCACTTTGCGAGGTTGCATACCTGTGAGAGAGGCCATAGCCTTATTAACTTATTTCGTTTGTTTATTCTGCAACTTCTGTTTCATATCTTCCAACTCCAATGAGTGTTACGCACGATCATGCGTATTGCAATTGTTGAATGGTTATTTTGTATTGTATCATTGTATGTGTGTGCAAATCAAATTTAATTAAAATCGGTACCTAGAGATAATCGATCAAGTCTGAAAATGCTTTTAAAGTATTACACCAGCGTATTAGTCTTGATTTTAGAAAGAAATTCTTTTAGAGGGATTTTAATGCTTTGACAAGCAAAAGTTGTCCGTTTGCATAGGTTTCTAGGATCTCAGGGACTTATACTTGCTGTCAATTATACACAGAAATTACAGATAGCAGCATATCTCGCATCAAGAAATATTTTGATGCTACTTTCCAAGTTTATTTACTCAGCTTACATTTATGATGCCGTATAACGAATTTAATGTGTTCAGAGGCCTACTTTTAAAGAAAACCAATCTTTAAATCTGATAAATGAAAACTCTCATTAAGTTGAAGCATTGTATAATAGCATTCGAATTTTCATTTCTTCATTTAAATAAAAAAAAAAAAAAACGTCATTACTTCAAATAAACGCAAACGCGTTTAAGACTTGCATTGTATTATTGAAAGTATCCCATCTCCTCATATCACTAAAAATATGACAATAAATTATTTCTCAGTTTACAAAAACAGAATGAAGGAAATAAAGTATTGAATTATTTCTACCTTTGAAAGCAAGAAGTAAAAAATGTGTTCAAAACCTTTCTCTTATTTATTCATAAAATATCATCAAAGAATATGTTGAAGAAAAAAGCCTTGTTTTCAATTAATTTTCAACACCAGAAAATGGCCAGTCATTTAATTATTAACTTCATGAAGAATCTTGCTATTAAATTATTAATGTAAGATGTTTTCATGCATTATAATAATGCTTAATTATATATGAGTTGTAATTAGTAAGATACAATTATTTTGAGACATAATATAATGTTTGCAAACACATTATCTGGAGAACACAAAACACTCATAAGTTTCTCTGCAACCTGAATCCAATTGACAATGAAATGATAAATCAGTAATATTATTTTTTGTTGAAAATAATTTTTTTTAATTTTACAATCAACGATTGCAGTCGCCATCACAAATATCTTGTTAATCACGTAGAAACGTGGTTATTGAGATATTAACAAGCTATTCACGTTGCTACGTGATAAAGATTCCTATTTCATGACATTGTGGAAAAGTTGGTTAAAACTCCGATGAAAAAAATAATCATTATACATTAAATGGGAATATTCAGTATTTAATTTAAGATAAGGAATTAGAAACACTTAATGAAGGAGGTGATCCTTAATTACAAAGATTTTCCTAAGCAAAATTATGCAAAATCGAATGACTTTGGTAAAAATGATTAAAATTAATTGAGTAAAGTTGGGAGAGAACTATTAACTGCCAAAAATCATTTGAAAAGTTCATTATTGCTAATTTCTGGAGTGAATCTACTGATTTCAATGATTTCTAAAGAAAGATTGATTAAATTTAAACCTTGTTAAAAACAGTTAAGACTGTGTATTATTAATATATTTTTTGCGAAATGCAACACCTATGAGGAAGCAAATTACATCTACAAAACTATGTTTAAGATGGATATGTACAACCGACTTCAGGTGACCGTGGTAGCCTAAGGGTCAAGGCAATGGACTCGTGGTTGGGGTGTCATGAGTTCAAGCACAGTACCACTGAAGACCCACTGTGTAGGGGAGCGATGCACATTAAATCTGTCGAAAACTGAAACGCCCTCCTATTGGTGGGGTGGGGTAGTTAGGAGAGGGGTTCTAGCTCAGTTGTCCTCACTGGACCATAGTTCACATTTTACAAGGTCTGTCACCAAAAGACCACGAGCTGAACAGTATGACAATAATAATCACTCTTTCATACAAATGCTTATATTTGATAAGAATGTGCATTACCACACACAATGCCGTGGTATTTATTTACGAAGGAATTTCTTAATAAAGTAATCATAAACACATAAAGATCTAACGTCTACACTAAAAGTACTAATCGATTATATATATATATATATATATATATAGAATACCAGGTAGAATTAAAAGTAGATTTTTTCTCAATAGTACATTTTTTCCTCAATTAACCGAATTTGAGAGCAGACTCAAAGTTAGATTCAAGAAAGCAGAATGTTCTTAGCATTGTATTGTTCACCAGATCACTCAAAATGCATAAGCATCAGGAATTATTTGGATATACTAGGTGTTAGCCACTCCTCTCGCCTTCGCTTTGCTAAGTATTTCATGTTGTTACAATATATTTTGATTTTAACTTGTAGCATTAAATAATCGAAATCATTCAACTTTCGAATACATTCAAAACATTTTTATAGCTCTCACTTTACTTTAAAAGGGTATAATTCAAGTTTCCAAATGGAAGTATATTTATTTATACCTTCCCGTAAGCTTCCTTGTTAGTCCAATTGCCAAAACAAGTTCTTAAAGAAAGTCGAATCAACAAAAGTTGCATGCTTCCGAAATTCAAGTTTACAAAAACATATATTTTTATATATTACGAACCCCTATTTTCCTCCCCGTTTTGGGAGTACATGTCCTTCTAAACCTTCTTTAGGGGATCTCCATTTAGAAAAGAAACATTATTGCAAATTTCAAGAAGGTGCGTATAAATAGATAAAAAACGGATTCCTTTGTTTCTTATGCCACCTCAAAGCTCCCTTTGAAAATCGAATTTTGATAAGCCCTTTCTTAGAGATTGTATACTCAACATGCTTGCCAAATTTCAAGTATGTAGGGCCAAAGGTTCTGGAGATCTATCTCGTGATGAGAGTGTGGAAAAGTAACTTTTCTCATGTTGGTCTTCAATTGTACAGATAAAATACATTTGCTAAGTGTGATATATATTTTAGCTAGTGGGTCTATGTAATTTATATCTCCCGTTTTATGAAATTGAAAAATATACAAAAACCCAAATCATATTCTTTGATAGATGGTTTAGTTATTTTTATTAATAAGTAAAATTATATTCCTTAATTTAGTTTTCATCATCAGCTTATTAATTATAGTATATGATATTAATTATAGCTATTCTGAATTATATAAATCAAAATGTTTAGGTCGATAATTATGTATAGATAATAATTAAAAACTAATATTTATGATGAAAGAGAAGCCTTTAATTTAAACATTAGTACAGTGCTTCTCAAACTTTCAATAGTGGCGCCCCCCTTATCAATCACAATTTTTATCGCGCCCCCCTTATACATTAATAATGTACTGAATGCAATATTAATGTATTTTTTTACGCTAAAGCAATAATCTTAATTATATACCGTACAAATTCATGACATAAGTATTAAATTTTGTATATGTTGCTTTTAAGTAAAAAAAAATTAAGTAATAGGATAATTATTATGTTATTTTTCCTTTCTCTAATTTTTAAATTGGAACATATTGCAAAATGCAGTGGCTGCTTAGAAGACAAAATATAGATATCAGCTTTTTTTAGAAAGAACTCAGTGGGTCAATTTCTAATCATAAGCATTCCTTTGAAAAATTTGCTCTGTAAGACAAGCCCATGGAAGTCGCTAATACTTATTAAACTTGTTCTTAATTTAGCATTAATTAATTAGTTATAAAATACTCTGTGCAGCACTGATACATTAAAAGTATACCGGCTGAAGTACAGGCTATTTGCATGAGTTCATTTATAAGAAAATAAAACAATATTGATATAATCGCTGAATTTTAATGAGAGTAAAGCCAAGTGCGCAAGAATGTTTACAAAAATGTAAAATGATTTTTTTAAAATCATTGCTCAAATTATAATTAGTTTTAAGCGAACTGTAATTTTAAGCCTCATAGAATTAGCATTTAGAGTTGATGTTGAATAATGAACAATAATATAAAATTCCGATAAGAAATATATAATTGTATTATTTTCAATATTTAAAGTCTTTTTTAACATATGTTTTAAACCTGGAGCAGGCACGCACTTGATACTAATGGTCGAGTGGGGTTATTGAGCCACCCCAATCTTTTTTTTATAATTATTTTTATAGTACACAATAAAAATCCTAATTCCATTGAATAATTTAATTAAGAGAAAATATACTCACCTGCTTTCAAGAACACAGAAAATATTTCGGAAAAAAAGTTATCACACCGGGAACTCAGTCAAAACAAGTACCTAAAGATTGTAAAAAAACGTTTGTCACTCCCAAAAAAGAGGGAGATATGTGACAAATATATTTTAGTTCACACGTTAAGACTGTCAAACAGGAGGATAGTGTCAGAGCCATTGGTAACAATTAAACAATTTTGCCAGAATTACCGATTTCGTGCACTCTGTGCTCGGCGTGACAGCTCCGGAATAAAAGTGTATTTATTACAATATGGATGTTCAAAAAAATTATTTTAAACGTTTTTCATTATGCTTTTTTATATGTTTGGGAATAACTCATAGAAATAAATATTGGCCAAGTAATCCTTCAAAGAGCTCTCTGTGCTTTTCCAAAAATCATAAAAATATTTTACAAGGAAAAAATCGCAGCAGAAATAGTTTATTTGCAACTTCCCAAAATGAAAAAAACAAATACACATAAGAGCCAGGACTAACTATCTGTACAAGTAAGTTCGAAGGTCAAACCGCAGCAACTACATTCTGCTGCCTACAGCTGATGACAATATTATTACAGTGATGAATTTTTTATCTTCCTAAATTTTTTTTTCGATTATGGGTCTGAGTTTTGTTTTTTCTCATTTTGGTTTGAAAAGAAACCGTAATAGAAGTTAAAGCTTTAATTTTTTATGACGTAATATCGCAGATATATAAATTATATCAGTGTAAATGTGCATTTTTATTATGTTAGAAAGTATTTTGTTTTACTTCATTCCAGTAAATAAATTTTTTTAAATCTTTTATTTTCGATATGCTCGCGCCCACTGCATTAGTAAGGTATCATACTTCCCTTCCAATCTTTATACTTCTGTTTTTAAAGATTAGACCTTAATTATGTATAATGGAATAATGATCTAGTTTCAGAAGAATACGAAAAAATATTATAATTTGAAGAAATTTTGTAACAACTGCTGGCAATGGGAATATTCAAACATATTTATAAAAATAGAAACAAATATTTTATCACACTTTCCCTCAATATCTCTTCTAGTTTCCTATTCAGTTTCAATAGCTTTTTTTGTACTATTTAATACTAGAGACTATTCGAGATGACATTATAGTCTAATTGAGAGTTATATAGTCACATTCAACAGGTATCAGTGTATTTACGCAGATTACTGTTCATGCAGTAGGCACGATTTATATATAGTTTTCTATTAGGAAATAACAAAGAGAATCTTGATTAATTATGATTTTATTGTGAGATTCATGTTTGTTTAAAATTTAACATAGCACAGTTTTCCTATAGCCATTAATTTAATTTTTTTTATTTGAAATAGTATTGATGGTTTAAACACGTGATATCATTAGGCTCAGCTTAATGTTTCTATACAAGTGTTCTACACTTTTTATTGCACTTTCATGGTAAAAATTTCTACTGAAGGTTTTGGGTAGAATCCAATAAAGCAAAACTAACCCTATTTATTTTTAGACACTAGTTTAGACACCTTGTGTGCCGACAAGTAAAGGGTGTTTTTTTAGAGGTATAGAACTTTAAAATGCAATAAAACAATGATGTGTTATTCGATTGACATGATTTTTTTATTCGAAAGATAATCTTATGGCATTACATTTTAAATCTGATTTCTGGTATATGACTGCCACGGCTGGCTCAGATGTAGTCCAATCTGGACGTCCAACATGTTAGATGATTTTTCAAATATTTGTGGCCGTATATCGGCAATAAACCGGCGAATATTGTCTTCCAAATGGTCAAGCGTTTGTGGCTTATCCGCATAGACCAATGACTTGACATAGCCCCAAAGAAAATAGTCTAGTGGTGTTGATCTTGGAGGCCAATTCACAGGTCCAAAACGTGAAATTAGGCGGTCACCAAATGTGTCTTTCAAAAAATCGATTGTGGCACGAGCTGTGTGACATGTTGCGCCGTCTTGTTGGAACCACAGCTCCTGGACATCATGATTGTTCAATTCAGGAATGAAAAAGTTAGTAATCATGGCTCTATACCGATCACCATTTACTGTAACGTTGTGGCCTTCATCGTTTTTGATGAAGTACGGACCAATGATTCCACCAGCCCATACAGCGCACCAAACAGTCAGTTTTTCTGGATGTAACGGTGTTTCGACATACCCCTGTGGATTAGCTTCACTCCAAATGCGGCAGTTTTTTTTGTTGACGTAGCCATTCAACCAGAAGTGCGATTCATCGCTAAACAAAATTCGCTTATGAAAACCGGGAACAACGGCAATTTCGTTTTGGGAACATTCGACGAATCTACGCCTTGTTTGATGTTCGTTTTGATGAATTGCCAAAAAAAACTGAGAATAAATCACTTGACAGGCGTTAAATAGGTCACCATCTTGGAAAGTAATGCCAACTTAAACTACTATACCTGAAAAAAAAACTCTTTATAACACAAGGCTTACAAACGTAAGTCAATACTCAAAACAATGGAAATTATATGTAGAAGGATATAGGCACTTATGGGAATCAAAAGGGGGAGGAGAGGATACAAATAAAACTAATACAGAATTAAATACAAGATTGCTCACATGCAAACGGAGATAATCAATAATAAATTATACAATGAGGAAGATAAGAAAAAATGATATCAAAAATGTTCAAAATGTAAAAACATAAATCACACATACATACATAAGCACACACACACACACACACACACACACACATATATATATATATATATATATATATATATATATATATATATATATATATATATATATATATATATATATATAGTGTTTTTTCCAGGTATAGAAGTTTAAGTTGGCATTACTTTCCAAGATGGCGAGCGATTTAACAGCTGTCAAGTGATGTATTCTCAGTTTGGTTTGGCAATTCATCATGAATAGACTCACGCCTGAACAACGCTTTCAAATTGTGCATCTTTATTTCGAAAATAATGGTCGATTTTCATAAGCAAATTTTGTTTAGCAATGAAGCGCACTTCTGGTTGAATGACCACGTCAACAAACAAAACTGCCGCATTTGGAGTGAAGCTAACCCATAAGTGTATATCGAAACACCGTTACATCCAGAAAAACTGACTGTTTGGGTCGCCTTTTTGGGCTGGTGGAATCCTTCTTCAAAAACGATGAAGGCCACAACGTTACAGTCAATGGTGATCGGTATAGAGCCATGATTACTAACTTTTTCATTCCTGAATTGAACAATCATAATGTCCAGGAGCTTGGTTTCAACAAGACGGCGCAACATGTCACACAGCTCGTGCCACAATCGATTTATTGAAAGACACGTTTGGTGACCGCCTAATTTCACGTTTTGGACCTGTGAATTGACCTCCAAGATCTTGTGATTTAACATCGCTAGACTATTTTTTGTGGGGCTATGTCAAGTCATTGGTCTATGCGGATAAGCCACAAACGCCAGACCATTTGGAAGATAACATTCGCCGTGTTATTACCGATATACGGCCGCAAATGTTGGAAAAAGTCATCGAAAATTGGACATCCTGATTGGACCACATCCGAGCCAGCCGTGGCAGTCCTATGCCAGAAGTCATATTTATAAAGTAATGCCACAAGATTATCTTTCGAATAAAAAAAAATTCATGTCAATCGAATGAAACATCGTTGTTTTATTGCAATTAAAATTCTATACCTCTCAAAAAACACTCTTTATATATATAAACATGTATATTCACGTACAGAAAATGTTAACAAACACACAAATTTTAGAATCAAAATAATACATGAAAAAATGCTATTAATGTATGCACAAAACGATGTAAAATATGATTTTCCTTCAACAAAGGCAGAGAAAGGAGACCACACTATATTGTTCTTTTGTAGGCAATTCATGAGTGTACGTCTTTCCGAAGAGAATTTAGTACAAGCAAGAATCAGATGATTGACATTCTGGATTGTGTAACTAGAGCAGGAACACTGGTCAGTAGGCGACAAATTGTAGCCCTTTAAATATGCTTTAAAGTTTCCATGCCCAGTTAGAAACTGGGTAAGTTTAAAATTAGGATGAAAGTGCTTAGCCTTTAAACGGCTCTGAATAGGAGGAATTACACTTAACTAGGGCCAGCTCTAGAAAACATAATAGTTTTGCGTTTGGCAAATTGTCCTTTTATGTGTCGACTTTTCTTTGGGTGGGTGGGTTGGCTTTGTAGGATTTGTAATTTGTCTATACTTATTTTATTTTATTTATTATATACTTAAATATTTTTATAGTTTTTTTAGTTTTTTTTTATATTTTTGTATTATATATATATATATATATATATATATATATATATATATATATATATATGTGTGTGTGTGTGTGTGTGTGTGTATGTGTGTGTATTTATATATATAATGAAACCTACTTGCCAAATGACTACACTCAACACCTTACCTAATATTTGATGTTTCTGCCTTTTGTTTTATAAAGAGCATGAACTCGTTCTGGGACAGATGTAATACGCTTCTGACAACTCTTTACAGTGATTTCAGATCATGATTTTATAAAGTGATATTTCCAGTTGTTGATGATTGTTGGAAGGTTGTTCAATTCTTTTAAATTACTTTCCAATATGCCCCAAATACATTCAATTACACTAATATTTGAACTATGTGATAGTCGTTACCGATGATGATATAAACCATGTTTATATTTAAACCCGTTATATGTTGAGTTTGGGTTTTCTGAGGAGTAGTATTGACTTACTGATACATTCTGTCCACATCTGGAAACAAATCGTCCTTTAAAGGTTTGACAAAAATTTTAGATAATCTAATTACTAAATTCAATTATTGTTACCCTTAATAGGTGTTAGGGGACCAAACCCATTCTAACTAAATGTTCCGCAGCTCATTAATTGTTCACCTCCAACCTGTATGGCTGGTTACATGCAATCTGGATGAAGAGTTTCATGCTGTTAGGGACGAAATTTTTGTGTGTCATCATTTGTAAAAGATATAAATCAGCTGTCATAGGCTCATACAATATTTTCCACTTTTCCGCTTCGCAGATGTTTATTCTCCAGCCCCAGCATAGTCAATTTTTCGATCTAAAGTTGACAAATACTGTTCTCATGTTTCAAGCCCAATGAATTTAAGTTTTCTTTGTGTTGTTCAATGACAGATCTCTCTGTTTCATAGTTTAAATTAAACTCCTTTGTAATTTGAGTTTTCAATCGTTCATTTCCCCTATCCTTCACTATCCGCTTCAATTATCCCTCATCATGTTTTGGTATTTCCTTAGATCTGTTACCCTTTAATGTTGAAGCGTTTTTGCTACCTTCGATTAGATATGCTTTATAAACCTTTATTACGTTTCTGTTTGATATTTTACTTTACTTTGAAAATCCAGAAACATTCACGGCATATATTATTTTGTCGCATAGAAAAAATATCTTTAATATCAACTAACGGCCTTTCTTATATTATCAAAAGAACAAAAGCAGCTAGTTTTACACAATAAAAACAATCTTAATTTTAAAAAAAAATAGGGTATAATTATGGAAAAAAACATATAGTTGTAATAATGCATATTGAATAATATTGCATAATGATGAAATAATACATTAAGTCATCGTGTTACGTTGAAATATGAAAATTATACTTCACTTCATAAGGAAAGAACAATTAGGTGTATACATGATGTGGGGAAAAATTGCAAGTATGTAGCTTAAGCTTAATTTTCATGAAGTGTGTAAGGTATTCACTTTCTTTTTATCGATAGAAAAGAAAATATAAACTAGTCGGTACTTTTTTTTTTTTATTTTAATATTTTTGTAATTATTTTGGCTTCATCATCGTATATCATTAGCAAAAGCTTAGATGAAAATTCCATGTATAAAATAATGAAGAAGACTCTTTAAAAAAAAAGGAGATGTATTAATAGAGTGTAGCTTTTTTACGTATTACACGTGTTAATTAGGTAATTGATAAATTAAAGTAAATAACTTAAGCCATGATATTCTTTTGTACTTTCTTTGATATTTATTTTTTAAAGTAAATCTTATGAAGGAAAATAAATTCCACCATTATTTTTCTTTTTATTTAGACATTTTTCAACTCCTCGAGAAATATGTATGAATATAACAAGAAAAAATTAATTGAATACCAAAAACTATTTTATAATTAAGTCACAAGACAAAGGCCACGAATGTATAATGAAGACACCGGTTGGGAAATTAACTTAAGCATTCTATTATGTGCATAATGATTTACAAAACTTATAATTTTTTAATGAAATATTTTCCTTTGTATGATAACTATATAGAATATTAAGAGGTAAAGTGTGAATTACCCGATAAATTTAACAAAAATTCCGCTCTTGCGGATAATTTTTAGGTACCATTTTTTTTAATATTTGTTTTGCTAATAAATGTGAAATGACGCAGAGACAAACCATCTACTAACTTATGCAAACAATGCAAATGCTTTAAAAATACTGAAGAAAATATAGTAACAAAATGAAATTTTAACTATGCATTTTAGAAACCATAAGAATAAAAATATTTTTCTTCCCTTGACTAGATAGGTAAAATTCTAATGCGTTACAAAATCAAAGAACTAATTATTCACTTAACTTTTTTCCCTGGTTTGTTGTTTTAGGTTTTCAATTAAAAAACTACGCTGAATAGAGTTTGATTTTAGTTTATACACAGTTCTTTTAATACTATATAAAAGAAAGAAAATTCGCCCAACAAATATAGTGGTTAGCGACGTTGATTGCGATGACTTTGAGACTGGGTTCGAATCCCGGAGAAGACATGGATGTTTGTAAATGTATAGTGCTTTTTCGGCATGGAGGTACTCTAAATAGCTGTCAAGCCGCAAGTCCTCTCGTTTGGTGGGTGGAAGGGGAAGAGAGGTGGGAGGCCACTGACTACTTAGGGTTTTCTCCTTCTAAATTGGGATGGAAACGAGCAAAAACATACTGTCGCCTGTATGGTGCTCAAGGCTAAGGCTAACGACAGGTGTAAATTCTAGGCCTTAGCCGCGATGAATTTCGCGGTCCTCGACTTGACTCCGTCAGGCAGGTGGCATTAGTCGCAACCCACAAGAAAGCAAAATTAATTACTTTTTTAAAGCAATTTCTTTTAAACTTGTTGTTACTGATGTCACCTGATCGGCAAAGGTCAGATCGAGGCCCACGAAATTCAGCATGACAAAGAGCTAAATGACGATTATCGTTAGCCGTAGCTTTGAGCACCATCCAGGTGACTGCGGGATTTGGCTATTTCCCATCCCAATTTTGAGGGAGGAAACCAGGGGTTGTTCAGGGGCCTCCCACATCTCTTCCCCTTCCACCAACCTCACGAGGGGACTTGCGGATCGACGGCTATTTAGAGTACCCCCATGCCGTGAAGGCACTATACATTTACAAACATCCATGCATTCACCGGGATTCGAACCCAGTCCCTACGGTGCCACAGTGAGCATCATTAACCACTCTACTGGTTGGGCTACTCTTTTAAAATTAATGATTGTATGTTATTCCAAGCAGAATATGGATATTTACCCACTCAATACAATTAAAGCTTTTGGAAAAAGGTCGGGTTTTTGAAATCATTAATTTTGATATACTGGAGATTTTAAAAATGTAAATTAAAAAAAATAAGCTACATATTTTGAAAATTATTTATTATAAATTATCATTTATAGAGTAGATTTTTTGTGAGTAATACATGGAAGATAAACGAGGGGGGATGCAACGTATTTCAATTAAAAGCACTCTCTTATACATTATCAATTTTCTATCTGTATGCATATACATTAAAATAAGTAATATTTTTTAAGGCATTTCCCAGAATTTCTCACTAATTTGTGACTAAAAATAAATAACTAGGATTTAAACAAATTATTTGGCAATTTATATAATTACGTATTAGATATTTCGTTTTTTTTTCTTTAATAAAGCATTTCACTTATTCCTTTATATTAACCTATTAATATAAAGAAATAAATGTAAAGAATGTAAAGAAATAATCGAAAGAATGAAAGAAATCTACTCAAGTAATCCAAACGTTTAGTCTGTATACACACTTTGCGCACTGATTTCCTCACTTGTAGTAGGATTTTCCACATTTATGGGGACATGGTATCCAAAAAATAATCAAACTATCAATATTTTTATTGGTTTATATGATACTTTGAACCATTATTAAAAGGCCTGCAAAGTTTTAAAGCTTTATCTGATTTTTTTAAAATTAGAAACAATTTTTGATACTGGGTAAAAGACGGGACAATCGTGTCACACTTACCTTTTAGATCATCTGCTGGAAAGGTATCTGATGAAAATAAATATATTATATATATATATATATATATATATATATATATATATATTTATATATATACCACGCGCAAATGAGACTAACATATGAAGAATTAAATATGCAGCAGCAAATCATTTCAAGAAAGAATTTGTGAAATTTGTGCAAAAACTTGTGTAAAAGTTGTACGTAATTTTTATGCTATTATTATGCATGGAATTAAAACTTCGAAACGGATTTCCACAGTAGAAATACTAAACATCATTTTGATAACTCTGATAATTAAAAATCTGAATTGCAAAAATAGCAAAATTCTCCCAATTTTATATATTTTTCGGGGATTTATATATATATATATATATATATATATATATATATATATATATATATATATATATATATATATATACACCACGCTTGTGAATTCAGCACAGTTAATATTATATACAATTTTCCCATTTTCATACATTATACCTATAAATTGTTATTTATATTAATGAAATATTTACATTTGTAAGGTTCGTTGGATTTACTATCATTCATGCACAATATTTAACATACGAAGGCTTTTAAAATAATTGAAATAAAAAATAAGGGCATAAACATCTTTTCTATATTTTGAGCATTATTTAAGTGGTTTAAAACAGAGTTTGAAACTAATTCTGAGGTGTGTTTATTTCCTTTTAGATACTGTTAAGATAAATGTTTATGAAATATTGATCTTTTTTTTTGTTTTCTTTTTATATCCATTGTAGCAGTACACTCGTCAATTGTTCCACAATTTTGCAGTTTTTATGTTACTCAGTTTTAAATCTGCTAATTAACATTTCATAAACGTTTCAGACTATTCAATGAATATTATAGAATACTATTCATATAATGGAAACTTCCAACTGATATTTCTCCATGTTGCATTTTGATCATATACTATTATATAAAACCCTAACGTTTTTTGGGTAATTCAATTCGTGATGTATTTACCGGTGGGTGATACCTTACTCCTAATTTATCTTCGTGACCTAGAGGTGTGGGAGTGAATGAAGAACCAGATGTTGTCAGGATCTTAAATTGCAGTTTTTTTATCCTGAATTAACCACTAACAATAATAATATTTATATTATTATATAACTTAGCGGATCTGAGGTGGGAAAACACACAATACGTATTTCCCTATAAACGCGATTTTAACCACTATATTTAACTTTCCTGACTATTCCTAATCTCTGTTTATATCACAGTTACTAATAGATATTAGAACTATCCTACCTTAATCTCTCGTTTAACCACAAACCTCTCGGATCCTCAATGTCTTTAGATTATCTGGCGTGGAAATAGATGCACCTAGACTTGATCGTTGAGTAATGGACAGCTTCACACTCAATGACGGATTTCTTCTCTTCCTTCTGTTCACGCGCTTAAACCAAACTAGCATAATCACTTGGCAATAGGTCATCCACTTACGTCAAACTTCTGCTATTTAAAATATTTCTAATTTGCATAATCACGTTTCGCTTCTGGGTTTTGTTTGGAAAGAATTTGCCTTTTTTGGCCCCAAAGAACCCAAGTGGAGTTTTTAGTGGAAAACGCGATGAGCCCGTCACAAATTAGGAATGTTACATTTTTCATAAATGTTTTAAAATGTGTGTGTTTTATAAAACTGTCTATGAGGGAGAGAGAGAGAGAAATTAACTATAGGATGTGCAATATTTTTTAAAAAATATTTCATATTCAAATTATTTCCTTTCTGAGAATTTTAGTATATTCCAGAATGAAAAAAATTAATATAAATTTAATGAAAAGCAGCATATAAAAATCCATACATAGTTTTATGCAGTATGTTATAAGGTACTAAGATAAAAAGTTTTGAAAAAATATACATAATTAAAAAAAAAACTTAGAAATTTTCAAAAAATGTTAGAAAAAACTTGAACAAAATAAAAATGTACAAACATTTTACAACAAATTTGAATTTTTTTATGGAAGTATTACTTAATAATGATCTTTATAAAATACGATTAATACCAAATGTCAAAAGTTAAAAATAAAACAAATTGTAAATATAGTACCCAGTCATCTTAAGGTAATATGGTATATCTATTTTTCATGAATCATATGTAATAACGGGCTATCCGCCAGGTCTCTTCTCTATAACTCGGTTTTTCCATTCAGTCAAATGTGCATTTTGAGCTAGAATAAATAAAAACCACGAACGAACATCACTTTTAGGTAGCATATAAATAGTCATTGAAATAGAGAATAGATGTTAGGGGGACAATATTGCCACGCTAGTTCTATCTGAATTATAAGCACCTATTCCTGAAAAATCTTCCAGAATTATAGTAATTTAGTAATTAAAGTTTGAAAGAGAATTTCCCTTTGGTGAGTTCAGAGATTGATTCGCATTAAAAAAGGTAAGTACGCATTTATCATTAGTGGGTTTGAATCGTTAGCACATAGTGTTATCAGATTTAACTTTAAATTAATAAAAATAGGTAACCGCGAAAACCGAGTTGTTATTTTTTCGAGACCGATATGGCATCTCTACTTTTACAGAATTCGAATCCCCTAATTGACTTCAATGATCAGCCAGAACTTAAACTCAACCGAAATGAGGTTGATATACATTTCTATACATGTTGTATTAATACTGTATTTAAATGTTCATGTTTAATACACTGATGTTCTTTAAATTTCAGCATAATGAAGAAAAGCAAATGCAAAAGAATATATTTATTGTAAGTATACAGTATAGCATGGACAAAATTATTAAATCTGCAAGCAGTTTAAGGGTTTACAACAGTGTTTCTCAAACTGTGGGGCGCGCCTCCTGGGGGGCGCGAGCATATCGAAAATAAAAGATTCAAAAATAATTAATTTACTGGAATGAATTAAAACAAAATACTTTCAGACATAATAAAAAATGCACTTTTACTCTGATATAATTTATAAACATGTGCGCGCGCGATATTAAGTCAACAGAAATAAAAACTTCTTCAATAGCTAATTACTTATCTTTGATCCTATAACCAAATAAAAAAAAACTTTTATTTTATTTGCTGTAATCCCATGATGAGAGATTTTTTATTACGCTTTCTGTTTAAACCTAACATACAAATCTTTCAGAGAAAAAACAGATCCCAGACGCAGAATCGAAAAAAATTTAGGAACATAAAAAATTCACCACTGTCTATATTTTTGAAATACTGCACATTATATATATATATATATATATATATATATATATATATATATATATAGCTGTAATCTGTTTAATCGTCTAAGTTATTGATATAATTAGTTATGATATCTGTCTTACACCTTTGTTTCTTATTTAGGGCAGTTGTAAGTAATGTATTTCTCTGTTATGCCTTTTTCAATGCAAAAGAGATGATATTTGGAAAACCACAGAGAGCACACTTTGAACGATTACTTGGCCAAGATTTATTTTTACGATTATTCTATACATATAAAGCATAACACGAAAAACGTTTTACACAATTTCATTTAATCATAATGAATACAGTTTTTACAAGGAAGGGGTCACGCGAGACACACAGATTACGAAATCGTTAATTCTGGCAAAACTGTTTATTTGTTACTAAAGAAAAATTGAAAAGTCCTTGAAAGTAAGTAAATAAACTTTCTCTTAATTAAATTATTTACTGGAATCACGTTTTGTATCGTGTACAATAAAATAATTGTAAAAAAAATATAGGATTAGGGTGACTCAGTAATCCCGCTCGACGGTATCGAGTGCGCGCTTGCTCCCGGGTTAAAACATGTTGAAGTCTTTTCACTTTTTTTAAATGTTAAAAATAATACATTTATTCTTCTTCGGAATTTTATATTATTATTCATTATGTAACATCAAATATAAATGATAATTCTGTGAGGCTTAAAATTACCATTCGCATAAAACTAATTATAATTTGAGCAACCATTTTTAAAAAATCATTTTACATTTTTGTAAACATTGTCGAGCATTTGACTTTGCACTCCTTACAATTCAGCTATTATATCAATAATGTTTTACTTTCTTATAATCAAAGTTTTTATAAGGAAAATGCTTATGATTGGAAATTAACCCTCTGATTTCTTTTTTTCTATATTTAGCAGATATCTATATTTTTTTTCTTTTAAGCAGCCACCGCATTTTGCGATATGTTCAATTTAAAAATTAGGGAAAGGAAAAATAACATAATAATTATCCTATTATTTTACGTACTTATTGCTTAAAAGTATTATACAAAATTTTAATACGTATGTTACTAATTTGTATGGTTTGTAATTAAGATCGCCTATTCTAGCTTTATCCTCAAACTGCATTATTATTCCATTCAGCACATTATTAATGTATAAGGGGGGCGCGATAAAAATTGTGATCGAAAAGGGGGGCGCGATAAAAATTGCGATCGAATAGGGAGGTGCTAGTATTGATAGTTTGAGAAGCACTGATTTACAAGGGTTTGAATTTAATCGAAACTTTTCCCGCCCCTGACAGATGAAATTTCACATTTCTAGTTAGGAATGGAATCAACTGGGCTTGGATGACAGAAACTTGCAACACAGTCCATACTACTTCAGATTTATGTCATATTTCAACAACCATATTACCTGGAAAGAGGCGGAAGACCAATATTTCAGCAACCCAAGACCGAATGATTTCAATATATGACAGATCTACAGACCATGCAAACTAGGGTAACAATAGAATATCCTGTGTCTTGAGCAAGCTCAGAACATGGCGTGCAAAATTTGTTTTTCTATTGTTATGTTAACAGTGCTTGACAAGCCTCAACGATAGCACACAACCAATGGACGAGACGTTAGAAAAATACCAATTTGTGTTTAAATTACTGTCAATACGAATTAGAGATGTACGTATCGTTCACCCAATGATTGTTCGAAACCACACCAGGAGCAAAGTCTTAGGCCGGTATCGAATGGAGGCAAGTTAGGAGTGGTTTCCTAGGAGTCTTTGAACACGTGTATGGCCATTGACTCAATTGTGTCACTCCTAAGACAATACTACACCATTTTCGTATCAAGGTTATGTCATTCAGTGCAACAGAGTCATCATCTGTCTGTGTGTTGCATTGACAACGGAGATTGATTCAACGGCCGTCATACTGACAAATGCTGCGGTAAACGTTGTATCACCGTACGCACCGTTCCTGGACATGGGACAAACATCCTCATTTCCTGACGAATGGTCGGTGATGTGGTTGTACGGTTTTGCTTGGCTGGTCTCGCAATATTTCTGTAGTCTTGGGTGCCAACCATGTGAGAAGTGGATATCATTTGTAACGTTTACTATGCTTCTCAGGAATCCAAAGAAACTATATTCACATGCCAGTGTTTGGATTTCGATAAGTGTGACGGACGAATGATAATCGTTACTCTCAATAGTCAACGATCCTGCATCTATCAAAATGTTATTATTCGATGTCCACTCATGGTTTTTGAGTTGTTCGATTCTCGTCGATTTGAAAACACGCTTCACTGTGTTGCGGTCTCACAGCTCACGAATGACTATTGCATAAGAGGACAACATCCTTCATGAAAACCATTGATTCTAGAATTCCCTCCCACACACACACCAGTTCCATAAATGTTTGAATCATCACAACCTTACTTTGAATAGGCATTATCGCGTAACGTTTACCACTGACAGATATTTACCAATGAACATACATGTCTAGCAACAGCAGTGTTTTCTGAGGACCCAGTGGCCGATCAGACGGTATGTCTCAGTTCAAACATGAGCGATAGCTCTGAAATTCTAATGAATTGCATACCATACAATACTCTTCATGGCTGAATCTTTTATCTTAATCTTGAAATTCCTTCATGTTGTTGCAATTTTCACAAACTGAATGTATGTTTCTAAAAAGTCTAAATTTCTTCTTCAATTTTATTGTTTCCTGAAATACCGATGCGGTGTTTTTTTACACGTGCGAACAGTATTCTACTTTATATTCTAAATTAATAATTTTAGTCAATAGGACAGAAAGATTAGTATCGACAGCTACATTTAGATAGTTCTCTTATCCCACTTCTCTTTCATTGCTCATATTTATTGAAAAAAAAACTGAAAAAGTAAATACAGTTAAACATATTTCAAACAAAAATAAAAATTATGGCTGAAATAAATAAGTAAATTTAAAGTGGAATACCATTCTTGCCAAAATTATTTTTTCTTTACTGTTTAAACTTATACTTCCGCCATTTATAATCAAGAAAATAACAATTTTCTATAAAATAGAATTCTCATTAACTAGTAGAATTTTATAACTTGAAATGTACATGAATTCGTTACATAAATAGAAAGATTTATGTTTATAACATTCTAAGAAATAAATAATTAAAAGAAATCTATCAAGTATAACTTCAAACGTTATAAGAGTAGGTAATCAATATAAATATAAATTCCCTTTTTATGACATTCAACTTTTCAATTAAAGAATAAATAAGGAGGAAACACTATTTTCATTGATGGCAAAAAAATTTTAATTAGTTTTATTAACTTGTTTTCATTCGTTATATATTAGATCTATATAATTAAGATTCTATGCTGCGCGTGAATACGAATTTTTAAAGAAAGAAATTTACAAAAGGGCGTGTAAATGTATACAATAGGTATATTAATTAGTGTATTAATCACACAGAAAAAAAATTATGCCGGATCCTTCAAAAGTGTTTTGATACTGATCAACATCATATTTTAATTAAATGTTTTTAATGATTTATGTATATATATATATATATATATATATATATATATATATATATATATATATAGTATAATAAAATAAAAGTGAAGAATAAGTAAAGAAATATATATATATATATATATATATATATATATATTTCCAACTGATAGCTAAAATGAATACGAATATTCCTTGTGAATTATTTTATAAAAATTAACATTTTATATATATATATATATATATATATATATATATATATATATATATATATATATAATTATTTAGTAAAATGTGAGGAAACATAATTAAGAGCTAAAATGTGTTTTTAATTAAAGTAAAAAGAATTAAATAAAATCATATGTGCCTCTTGTGTTGGTAATTACAAAAGAACGAGAAGCATCAATTAAATTTAAGTTGTTTTTTTATAACTTTTAGAAGTATTTAGAAGAAACTGTTTAAAAAAAATTACAAAACATAAAATATTTACTTTTTATCCATAAACATCTTTTAGAAAACAGATCATACAAGTCTACACGCTTGTCTAAGTAACATATTTTTATTTCAATCGAACATATTATCTGAAAGAGATCCATTTTTTTATTCTCAAAGGTACATATTGAAAAAACGGGTAATTTTCATAAGTGCAATGCATCATGAAATCATTAAAACCGAATGCAAATGCTGGAATTACACAAAAAAGGAAAAATTCAAACCAGTTGCTGATTTGAAGTAATATATATATATATAGTTTACACATATCTTATAAAATATGTATTTCTTAAAACTGAGGAGTTCATTCGTATCTATTAAATGACTTTCGATCTATTTTCTTTGAAATTAGTTTCCCAAATTAATAGCTAAGGCCTTTTCTTGCAATTATGTCTTCATTTTTCCTTGTTTATAATTTGCACGTTGACTTCCATTCAGCTTTAGTTTGCTCATTATCGTACCTTTTAAATTAGTATTCATTTCTTTGGGCAGGATTTGATTTGATACAAAATTTGTTTACCTAATTGGTCTCACTTTAGTTATAAAAGATGTAAGAGAATTTGAATAACAAAAGACATCTAATATTGCTAATGCCCACGGAATTCCAATAAAATTTGTCAACAATTGCAATGCCAATTGTAGAGTAACATATTTTTTTTCATAATAAATCTCTATTTTACATGAAATTGTCGTTTTTTGAAAAGGCTAGTGTAAGTATCATAATATGAAATACATGAATTAGCTAAAAAATTGCAGACGTCTGAAGTGGTGACGCTTTTGATTTAGAACCTGTCATGTTCTAGTACATAGTTTCCCAAACTTTTTTGTCTCATAGACCCCTTGTCATGTTTTCAGGTTTGGAGTAGACCCCTGCTTACTTAATATTGAATTTTTGCAAATTCATCATAGAAAAATCATGTTAATTTAAACGTTTATTAATTAAATTAAAATCGCAATTAATTAATTGAATAAAAATCCCAATTAATTTAAAATTAAAATTCATTAATTTAAATAAAATAAATAAACTAAAATTTAAAATCAATTTGTTACAAAAAATAACTCAGCAAAAAATAAATGCTTTTAATGGGATGGATGAACCAGATGCTGCAATAATAATTTTTGAACATTTGGCATCAATTTAGTCAGTTTCAATCTTAAATCTCCTCGGTTAGTAATGTCCAGTCTATTTCTTTCTTCGTTCTTTTGTTAGAGATTGGCAACTTCGATGAAACCTCTTTCTACTAGGTATGAGGATGGAAAATCAAAATCCAGCGATATTATATAATATGGGATAAGTAAGAGGTATATCTCTATTTTTGAAGTCAGTATTTCTGATATCCATTTTTATCAGGCCTTAAATCAATTATATATACTAATTAAGTACCTTAGTTACAAGTATTTTTTTTTTAAATTTGTAGCTATATAAAACGAAAATTCTTAATTGAAAAAGTTTAATTATCGCATGTTTGAAATAATCAATTGAATTTTGTACTTACAGAAATTTATTGAAAATAATTAATTAGATGTACAGATTTTTTTTCAAAGCCTATGTATTGTGTCAGCTTTAGCCCGCGTTTATTTGATTTATTTAAAGAGAAACACAAACTTTTATCTTTGAAATCTTAAAAAATACAAAATAATTAAAAATTAAAAGCATAATTACATGTGGTTATTTCAAGCGAGTAAACTGTAAAAGATGGAATTGTGAGCTTATATATATATATATATATATATATATATATATATATATATATATATATATATATATATATATATATATATATATATTTCAGTTGGCCAATTTCTTCGAAAATAAGTCTTCTTTTGATTCTAGAAATCATCACAACCGTTTGTCTTAAAGTAATCCTAAAAATAAAGGAAAACATCTACTGTGTGAGTTCCTACTTCCAAAAGCTGTCCTGTCCGTTTTTATTTAGTTATATGACACCGGATATCATGTGAGTGTTAGAGATATCCATTGCGACCTCACTCTAGGAATGGGAAAAAGTTGCAAAAAAAGTGTAAACACGTAAACCAGAAATCATTCAATGTCCATATAAATACAAAAAAAAATTCTGATGATGCTGTCGTAGACCCCTATTTACCCTTCATGAACCCCCCCCTCCCAATTTCTTTTCCCCTGGAGTAGAACACCTTGTGAGTCGTCATCGACCCCTGGGGGTCCATATAGACCAATTTGGGAATCACTGACCTAGTAGATACATTTTATTCCATAGACTAGGGTTTCTGTAATCCGAAATTCGGAAAAAAACATTCGTAAAGATTAATTGAGAGATTGAGTCTTAAGATAGATTGTAATATCCATGCCCGATAGGCCCTAATATATTATTTTAAATCATATAACGTTTTCCTCATGAAGATTGTAGAAATGCTAATTGCAAGTAAATTAGCATTCAAGAATATGTTACATTTTTTGCTCAAAAGTTCGGATAAATTTCCAATCAATAAGTGTTTCAGAAATAGTCTGAAATTCATAAAAAAATGCTTAACTAAAATTTATTGTCAATCAAAACATTTTGAGCAATTCCTTTCAAAATTTTGTTCTGAAAAAAAATCATTATTTTTTAAAACGTATTCACACCATTACAATCGAGGGACAAAAAATGATTATCTTTGTGAGTTTGAAATGATTTAATTTCATGTGTTCTTTACATAATATATACTGAAGTGCCACTGAATTGGGGATAACTAGGGCTATGGAGATTGTGTAGCGCTGTGCATCATTTATATGCAAGTGAGGGTGCTGTGGTAACAGTATATATAGCGAGTACTATGGTTGTTCTGAATAAGTTGTTGGCATTACCAGTATGGGTGAACTGCCCGATTCAGATGCCTTTGATCGAAATCGTAGGTGCGCAACGCATGGACTATTCATTTTCCAAAATCTTCAGAGTTCAGATTTTCAAGGTCAACAGTGTCAAGAATACATGAGTGATGGACAACAATTACGTATCGGGCAAACTGCAAATGACAATTATCTTTGATAGTGCATGGTGAGTGACGACTCTGGACTATATTACGTAGCTAGCGAAGCCAAACATTAGCTCAAATTACCATCCAGTTGAATGACGGTGTCAGTCATACAGTCAATGAACATACTGTGCAAAGTTCGCGTAACTGTTTGGGTTTGGGAAGTCCACGACCTACGAGAGTACCATTGCTCAATACTCGTCATTGAGTTGCACGTCTTTCCTGGGCAAGAGAGCACATAGGCTGGAGTGTAGAGGACTGAAATAAGTGATGAATCTCGATTCCGACTACTTAACGCCGACGTGATGCTGGGAACATTACGTGAGGCTCATTAAATCATGGATCCTGCATGTCATGTTGTAACTGTACAAGGGAATTATGGCTCGGGGTATTTTTTCGTGGCATTGTTTGGGAACTTTAGTGTGTGTACCAATCTCTCTCAATGCTATTCGGTACGTAGGATGATCGTTTCCATTCGCTTATCCTGTTCTTTTATTAGTAGGGTAATGGAGTTTCCCAGCAAAACAACTGTACTTTTTACAAGTCTCGGATGGCTACTGGTTGGTTGGATGTGCATTCCTCTGATATTTTTGTCATAAACTGTACATCTAAATGCCCCGACGTAACAATTATTGGGCACCTTAGGGCTGTTTTGGAATAAAGCGTGAGATACCATCATACAGTACCAATGAACCTTACTGAATTATGGAGAGGTTTAGCCATTATTTGGCAAGAACGTTTTCAAAAGCATTGATTCTATGCTCCGTCGTGCTGCAGCTATTATCAAGGCCATAGGAGGCACAACTCGTATCCTAATTCCGGGGCAATTAGAGATATTTCCTCTAAACATTATCCATGTGATTCTATCTGTTTTTCATAATGGGGAAATAAAGTAAAATCCTTTATAAGAAAATTATCTCTGACTTAGACTTATATTCTTTTCACTTTTTGAATTTTATAAAGTATTTGAGTTCGCGCGAATATGTGTAATTGAATAAGTTCTGAAATTAATATTTGGTTAATTTCCTGATCTCTTACACCATATATTTAATGCTACCTAATTTGAAATGTTAAAAATTTCAGTAATTTTGGCTTCACAAATATTCTGGAAAGTTCTGAATTTGTTTGAAAGGGCTTTATAAACATATATTACAATTGTATTAACAAAATCTCTCTCTGCAGTAAGGACTAGTACATTTTTTATTAATACACTGCTGTGAATTCCGAAATATATTTTTATCTGATGAAAAAATATGCTTTCATTTTTATTTCCACATTATATTGACAGGGATTCGCGTATTATATCAAGATTATTATATGAGTTGAACATGTAAATATTGTACTTCCCTTTAATTTTGATTCGCCTCATTAATATTTATTAGGAAATCTAAGCCATTAACGATTTGAGATTATTGAATGTTAAAATCATAAGCAAGATGACTCAGAATAATAAAAGTTTTATTTTTAAGTAAAATTTATACCAAGCATTTCAGACGTTAACCATTAGTTCACAGTAACTGTGCAAAAAAATAAGACTAGATAGATGCGAGATGTGAAAATGCTTGACTGAGTTGCTAAAGAATTAAATTACTTTTTATTTTATTTCAGAGTCCCACAAGGAGTTATGTAACTAAAATCCCTTTCTTACAGATTTTTTGATCAAAATTCAGGAGAGTTTGGGGATACGCTAAAATAATTGTTCTAAATAGGCTCATGCTCCACCTCTGTGTTACATGACCTACAATTTTTGAATTCAATAAGGATGTATACATTTTTCTTTTTTATTATGTGTTTTGAAAATACTTTGTTTGAATCTTACTTTTTATATATTCTTAATGTAAGTTACACAATTCGGGTAAGTGACAATTAGAAATCAAATACTCATTCATTATTTTTTATATAACTTTAATGGAAACAAACAATAAGAAAACTTGCATTAATTTAAAAATTTTAAAATGAAGAAAAAGTTCAAAAATTTCATTAGGGAATGTAATTTATGTATGAAGAAAAATCGAAATCAACTAATTAAATTTAAAATTTAAACATGGGAGAAAATGAAAGAGATTTGTGAAATCCAATTAAATTTAAAATCAGTATTATAATCTGTAGTATAAAAAGCTCATTTTTTCCACACAAATTAATTTGCATGTACTGATAATATAGAGAATACGAAATTATAATTTTAATTGTTAATATAAGGCATAAAATTCCATTAATAATTCAACTTCTCCATTAACTATTTTATTACTTTCCGTTTTTCAGAAAAGGAAATTTTAATACAGAAACTAGCCTCAAGAGAAATTTGTCACGAATTAAAGATAAATCGTTTTTATCTTCTTTTTTACTTCAATTTCTCACAAATTTCTTTTTTAGTTTTACTTCTAATTTTCTTTACCTTCTGTACCATAATGAAATTTTCAATTGATGCTGTTGTAGAGACAGAAAATAACAAAAATATCAGACCATTTTTGTTTCTTCTTTTTCTTCCCAGGATAATCGATGTTTCATTATCTTGGTGTGATATAATACGTCTCTTTCTTTTCTACGGCATTCTTAAAATGTTCCTTGCAAGCATTACTAATTAGTTTTAGGGATTGTCTGGCGAGCAGTTATATATCACTTAAAGTGTTTTTTCAGTGGTTTTATTTTGCTTAAATAAAACAAGAAAAATATTTTTGAGTTTTAATAAATGAAAGAAAAATGTGTCCTAACACATTTCAAAAAGTAATAAAAATTCATATTCATTTTAATTCAAAGATCCTGTAAGGGCGAACCCCTTGGGTGCCCTTTTCCTAGATTATCACCGTGAGCTAGAGGTGTAGGAATAACTGAAGAACAATAATCTTAATATTACTTTATTAAGATCTTAACTTAAACCAATGACATATTAGTCAATAATATGATAAGTGAGAGAATCTACGGTTGCGAAACACACATTATATAATACCGAAATAGCGTAATCCGGTTCACTATCAATAACTAACTCGCCTAAGCTCAATTTTAATGTAAACACAGATCCGAATATTAAAATGGTAGCTCCTACCTTAATGTCCAACGAAGCAGCAATCTACCTGATCCTAACTGAAGTTACGGTTCACTGGCGTGGAATTGTATGCACCTTGACTAAAGGTGCTCTGTCGCGGGTAACCTCTCTTGACTATCACTTAACTTCTCGAAATACTCTTCACACTTGCAACACGGACTATCATAACACTCCCCAAATGCCACATCGCTTACTTTAAACTTCTGTTATTTAAAAGCTTCCTAATTTGCATCTTCTTTCAAGTTTTACTTCTCATGTTGCTTCTCATGTTGGTTGGAAAATAATTGTCATCTATTCAGGCCCCAAAGAAACCAAAAGGACATGTTAATGAAAACGCATGAGCCCGTCAAAATCCTAAATAAATTTAATTTCAAATTACATGCGTAAAATTTGTAAAATTAAGATTATTATTTGTTTTGCCAGAAGAATATAAGTTTATTATTTTTGAAAAATATGCAAGGAAAGATATTAACATAGATCAAGAAATAATTTAACTACCGTGAGAAAAAATGTCATTTATGAAAACGAAGAGAGAGAGAGAGACATGTTCTACCACATTAAATTAATGAAACCTTGATTATCCTGAAAAGAAAGAGAGGAAAAAATGACCTGATATTTTTCACTTGCAACGTTATATTTAAGAATTGTTTTTGAATATTTCAGTTAAATTCAGATTTAATCACAAAAGTCATACTCAAGCACTAGAAAATATATTAACCCCTGAACGGCCGAGTAAAAGTTTCGAATTCCCCCAGGGCCACCGTTATTTCCACAAGCGCGCGTTGTTCTGCGGTTTATTGGGGGGAAAGAAAAGGAGTGCTTTCCCCTAAAATTGTTCGCTTTAACTTTAAAAAGAAAGAAAAAAGAATAAATAATAAAATAGAAATGAAAAAAATTTAATATCTAGAGTTACTATATAATAAAAAATAAATTAATATCTCATCTGTTCTGTGATGTATCCTGAAACATGGTTGGACACATTAACCAGTATCACGTTCAGTGCATTCGTATGAAAACGAAAAATCTTCTATTACACACGATAAGGGAAAATGACAGCAAGTGAAGAACAGCAAGTAGCACACTCAAGAGAGAAAAAAAAAAGTTAAAAACGGCTAAGCTATGAATGTTCTCCTTCCTGAATACAACTTTTCAAATTTATTCCCCACTTCTTTTCTGAAATAATAAAACTTTAGAAGCACTGCCAATCCTATGTGTGTTATTGTATTCCAAAGCTGTGGGACTAAGGTTAAAAGCTAATTTAAGCTCTTTTTAAAGGGAGCAGCACAATATAAAAGGTCCTCCTTTGGAAGGACGAGTATAAACGTCCGGGACATTAAAGTTACCAGCTCAACAGGACGTGCATGCAAGCCCGCGGCACTTAAGGGGTTAAAATGATTACCTGTATTTTATTTCAAGGCAAAAGTTTGAAAAGTATAAATAGGAATTGTAGATGTATTACTAGATAATTTCCTATTACTTTGTCTTGTGCAATCATTTTTAATGTTTTTAATACGAGGCATATATTCGGAAACTGAAAACACAATTGATATCTGATTTTTTTTGAATAGTTAGAAAACATAATATTTTAAATCGTTATATAGACGGACATTATTTCCCTAATCATATTTTAATAACTTCTCTTTCTCCTAGATTTAAAGGAGGGTAAAAAATATGATATTTAAAGAATAATAAACCTCGAATTATCGCATTATTTCTACAGTCATTTTTTTATTAGTTTGGATTAGAAATAATTATTTCTTTTTTCAAATGACATTCAATTTTTTGAAAACTGTGAAAATTTATCTCATGCAGCAGGATGCACAAATGACGCTGTATTTTAAACGTACTCTTTGCTTGTAGTCTTTCGAGTTCGAAAAAATTCAAAAAGTTTGTCAAACATCTATTATATAGTCAGTATTTTAAAACTTCAAATTAACCAGTGCGTTATAATTCACTAAACGCATTTGGAGCTGCTGAGTAGAAAATTTCCAACTTATAAATATACGTATTTTTTGTGTATAGTTGTTTATTATAGAATTTCCAAAAGTAAGAGCAAAACATTTGTATTTCTGGGGCATCTATATTATTGTAGGAAGGAAGATTGAATCTGAGTATCTTCCATTCCGTACGCAAGTACTTTATCGATCACGCCAAAAGATCGTCATCGCGGGATGTTTGTTACTAGTTTATATAGATATCCCACTGCCACATACCCTCATGCCAGTGTTTCGGTGAACGAATGATACCATATTCGTGGGGAGCATATGAGGAGTTGCGTCACTTTGTGGGTTGCGTCATCGTGCGTAACGGCTTGAGAATTGTGTCATTTGAGTGTGGCGGCTTTGTTGAGTGACGGCTTGTTTGCGTCACTTTTGTCGGCTTGGTTGCTTTTGCGGTCGATAGATGATGACGACACGAGTACGGCGCGTGAAAGGTGGGGTTCTTTTGCATGACCAGGGCCACCAATGTAAAAAAGGAAGGTTCCATCTACCTTCCGCTCCGTACGCAAATACTTTATCGATCACGCCAAAACGATTGTCTTCGCGTGATGTTCAGTACTAGTTTATATATATATCACACCGCCACATTATGAATAACCCCAAAGTAACGAACAACATTTTTATTCTCAAAGAATTTGTTAAATCGGGGTCAAACTGTATTGTTTTGAAAATAGTATCATCATGCAAAAATAAATCCTGTACTCAAAACATTAAAAACATATTCAAAATTTTAATATTTTCAGTTTTGCTTTTCAAAAAATGGAAAAGGTAAGAAGAAAAAATCTGAAATAATTAGAAAAAAATAGAAATAGTATATAATAAGGATTACAAAACTTTATTTTTCAATTATTCAATATAATTTAGCCAACTTTATATCTCTTCTTGCATAAACAGGATACTATATAAAAGCTTATCTCCCATCTTTAATAGAGAATGAAGATAGCAACTTATTTATAAAAGGTGTAATATTAAAAAGGTATTGCGAGATAGACTATATAGTTACCTGGTATCAAACAGCAGGTTTATTTTATCACAAAAATGGAAGGAAATACTTTAAAATGATATTCACAAAGCTGTAAAATGTCTTTAAATTATTACAAAAAATAATCTGCAATATGCTGTATTGTTTGGTTGCAATATATATATATATATATATATATATATCCATTTTATCATGCACATTTGTTTTATAGATTCGCGTGGAACATATTGACACATAAAGAAGCATTGGTATCAGAATTTAAGATCATCCACTACGTTCAGTGGGATTACATACACTTTCTACTTCAAGTCTACTTCGCCAGTGACTGATTTTTTAAAGTCCTTTGTTAAGGATTCCCCGTCTATGATGAAACCATCGTTATCGGAGTTGAATCAGGGCCTGATTAGTTTCAGCAAAATTGTACATTACGTATTGTAAAAGCTCTATGCTTCATGTTCCTCGTAAACTCTCGTAAATTAGAGGTACAGTTAGCGTGTTGTAAAAATTCCACATAGAACTTTAATTGATCAGTGTACTTGATATCGATTTTTCATTTCATTTGTAATATTCTCCATTCCATTTCTTCAAACACATGTCTCATTATTTCATATTCTACGATGAAGGTTGATTTCTTAGTTGTTCAATAAAAATTGAAAACAAATCATATTTACAACCCTTTTAAAGAATTCCAGATTACATCATTATTTTTGTACGCGTCATACAGGGTGTCAAAATGTTGACTTTGTCCAAAATTGTTGTATTGTGTTAACCGCCGTACATTAATTGTTAAAATACCTAAACATTTGGTGGTTAGTGGATACATAATATGAAATTGAAACCACCTGAATACTTCAGAAGAAAGTGATGAAAATGAGGTACCGCATGTAATCAGAAATAATTTTAGGGTACAACAAAAGAGTGGACGATAAACGAGGTTACTTATTACGAAGTGGTACAATTAATGGTGGGGATACAGACAAAACAACATGGGAAAGAGAATTAGCTAGGTATACATTGGGATATAAGGAAGGAAAGAACATTTACTCTCATTCTTTTATCCCAATTGATCTGCTAAACTTCTAGGTATGCATGCACGCAAACAACAATCAATCCCTCGCCAAATATGCTCGCTGACAGAAAATATCAAATGACAGTAATGGAAAGGAAATAATGTATGTACTTTCCAAGGAGTTATGCGATGTTCTTAATTGACACCATCTTGAAGGTAAATGACATTTTTTTTTTTCTAATGAGGAGGGAAGTAAACGCTACATGTTGTACCACGTAATGCACAATTTATTGTAATATCAGAGTGTTACAAAGAGGGTCAAATGGGAACCTACTACTTTTAAAACAACTATTACTATAGCTTGCTGCGCTTCCGCTAAAAAAAGATATTTTGTAAATAATTGTAATCAAATCAACGGTTCTAGCGTATAGTAGTCCTGATATTCTTGAAGAAAGTCTTCCTATATTGTATAAAAACAATTGTTTTATTTTTCTAAAATTAAACTTGTTAACTTACTTGTAAGATCATGAGAAAATGAGGTGAAAATCATGGTCTTAGATGGAACTATTCCCAAGATGAAAGCTTTAAGCGATATATTTCTTTAAAGAGTGTATTGAAGACTCGAGTATAATTTATAGTGAGTTATTTTGGTTGTTTCCTATCGCCAAACTGATTTGCGACTTTCAAAATATTCAAAAACACAAGATTTAAAAATTCAAAATATATGCTAAGTTATATATATACCATATTGTCACACCATGAAGAATAAGTATCAAGGAAACAGAAAACCTTTTAATCCCATTATCTTTCTATTAGTGTGTGACAATCTTTTTTTTTAATTCTAACTTTTATTAAGTTGACGTAATCACATGCATTGGCTGTCATTGCTGAAACAAATTTTAATTGCCGCCTGAAACCAATCAATGTTATTTCGAGGCTCACGCATTTTAATATGGCAGTATTGCAAATGGATAAAGTGATTTTTTGTACAAATTACTGTTTACTGCAGTGTTTCTAAAACTGTGGGGTGTGCCCCCTCAAAGGGGGCACAATAAACCTACAAGGGGGCGCAAGCATATCGAAAATAAAAGATTAAAAAAAAATTATTTACTGGAGAGAAGTAAAACAAAAATACTTTCTGACATAATAAAAAAACACATTTACATCGATACAATTTATACAGAGTGTTTTTTTCAGGTATAGAAGTTTAAGTTGGCATTACTTTTCAAGAAGGCGACCGATTTAACAGCTGTCAAGTGATTTATCTTCAGTTTGGTTTGGCAATTCATCATGAATAGACTCACGCCTGAACAACGCTTTCAAATTGTGCAATTTTATTTCGAAAATAATGGTCGATTTTCATAAGCGAATTTTGTTTAGCGATGAAGCGCACTTCTGGTTGAATGGCTACGTCAACAAACAAAACTGCCGCATTTGGAGTGAAGCTAATCCACAAGTGTATCTCGAAACACCGTTACATCCAGAAAAAATGACTGTTTGATGCGCTTTATGGGCAGGTGGAATCCTTCTTCAAAAACGACGAAGGCCACAATGTTACAGTCAATGGTGATCGGTATAGAGCCATGATTACTAACTTTTCTTTCCTGAATTGAACAATCATGATGTCCAGAAGCTGTGGTTCCAACAAGACACGGCGCAACATGTCACACACATCGTGCCACAATCGATTTATTGGAAGACACGTTTGGTGACCGCCTAATTTCCCGTTTTGGACCTGTGAATTGACCTCCAAGATCTTGAGATTTAACACCACTAGACTATTTTCTGTGGGGCTATGTAATGTCATTGGTCTATGCGGATAAGCCACAAACGCTTGACGATTTGGAAGACAACATTCGCCGTTTTATTGCCGATATACGGCCACAAATGTTGGAAAAAGTCATCGAAAATTGGACGTCCAGATTGGACTACATCCGAGCCAGCCGTGACAGTTATTATTGCATTCAGTACATTATTAATGTGTAAGAGGGCGCGATAAAAATTGTGATTGAAAAGGGGGCGCCAGTATTGAAAGTTTGATAAACATTGCTTTACTGCATGGTTGCCTTGAATGAAAACTGCTGGCAGTCAATACGTGGGTAAATGGGTTTTCCATACAGAATTTTACAGATCTCCATATATAAGTGTGGAAATAGAATTCAGAATCTCCGTCCACTTTTCACTGGCATGTTACTCATTGTATTTTGATATTTTTATCAGTTTTGGAACTTTTCACCCATGTTACATTCTTTTTTCTTACGCATTCGCTGCTGGTAATTTACTATGCGCCTATGTCAGTGGATGTTTATTATAACGTAAATAAACCAACGGTCAGAATCCAATCACTTAACCTTTTTCAACTCCTCTTTCTTCTGCTGGAATCCAATTAGTGGGAACTCAACATTCTGAATATATCAAATTTGCTTTCAGTGATCGACTGCTCCACTGATTAGTTTTAAACCCAATAAAAGTTGATGACTAATAAGTAATATTCATTTTCCTTTTTATGAATAGCATCAAACAGATTTTTTCTAACTGCTTTCTATTTTGGATCATCCTCTCTCCTTTAGGAATGAGGATGAATGCTCCTTTACTTTGAAAATTTTTCGTGATTTTTAATCATTTTTCATAGTGATTACACAGAAAACGTTTTGTGGTTGTAGGTTAATTAGGAGAAATTTTAAAGCCTTGTATACCTAGAACGCCCGCTCTTATAGTTTCGACATCAATACAATTTTTCATAATGAATAACTGTAGTTCGACAAAGGAGAATTCACAAAGTAAATATTATTGGTAAGACAAACTTCTGAAAGTAATATCGTACATTGATTTGACCTTGAATGTAGTATTGGGTTTACAGAGTGAAATAAATCTGTCCTACTAAAATCGTTGTATCCAGTTACATATCATTTGCTTACCTGCTATTAGGTTCAAACTATGAAAATGCATGAAATTTGAAGAATCAGGTAAATATTGAATTTAAAGGAATATAAAATTCACTAAAACTCAAAAAGTGCGAAATTAAAGAGTGTAATGAAAAATACAAGTCAAAAATATGTGTATCTCTTGCATGAAAATGCTGTGCGGAAAATGTACAGAAAAAATTGAATATCATTGCATCCATTGCAAATGAGGAATGTAGCAAGCCTTATATATAAAAAGATAAATGATAATAAACTCACATTCTGAGAAAATTAAGATGTTGGCTTATTATACTATATTTTTATGAATGTTAGTCTTTTATTGCAATTCACAACATTAAGTAATTTATTTCTATTCAGTTTTTTTTTCACATAAATGGTCATAAAACATAATAATTAGATGAAAAATATTAAAAAGACTTGAAGCTAAATCTTACTGAACAGTAGTCCAGCAATTATTTAGTTATTGCTGGGTATGTTTATATTGCATATCAAAGTTTCGAGATGACACCTATGGACAATTAAGGGTAATCGAAATCCTGGACGTTCTAGTATTAAGAGAACTAAATTTTATTTCTTCATTTTTAATATATTATTGATCACTCTTTTTCAGATGATCCCTTTTTCATTTTCCAGTAAATTACTTGCGAGAAGATAAATTGATCTAAATTGGAAACATGTGCGCATGTTAATAGTATTACACTATCAGTCAGATGTTCGTATTTTTTTTTATTTAATCTAAATTCAGCCTAAGGAGGGGAAAGTTTTCCTTTCGCATAAAATAATATATTTTTTTCTTCTCACATAAGGAAATTAATCTTATTTAATGGCGACAAAAAAACTGAGGAAAAAGTATTCCATACAAGCTGCAATATAAACATTCAATTATTAATTTTATATAATTTAAAAGTAATTTTCCTTTTAAAATAAAATTAATACGGTTAAAATATCTTGATAAAGTACCTTTGGAAAATGCAATTGAGATAAAACATCTTTCACATAAAATATATCCAGTAATACAAAATGAAATGATAAAAATAGTAAAAAAGAATTTATAATTATTTCAAAATATATTTTGGTTTTTTATCAATTTTCACGCAATAATATATATATAAATTAGAATTTATAATTACGTTCAAACATTTCTTTTCATGTGAGTTTATATATATATATATATTTGATAATTTTATTATATTCTTTCAGAATAATTTACATATGAAAAACGTTAATAAGGAAAATGTATTTACTTAAGAAGACATATATTTTGAATATTAGTAAAAACGGACCTTTCATATTACCCATGCTAATTAGATAAAATGATTTTAAATGAAGTAAGTATTGCAATTAAAGGCTTTTGTAATTTTCTATTCTTTAGCCGAAAATTAAGAGAGATGTTTAGAAAATAAATATATTAGTTTTTTTTTATAAATTTTTCAATTATATGCTTGACATTAAGGACCAAAGGACATTTTCAATCATTTATGAATGATTTTCTTTAAATTGTTTTCTTTATAAAATATGAAAACACTCATAAAAACAAAATGTATTTTATTTATGTTAAAAGCTAAAAAAATATGGGAATTTTGAAGAATTTTATAAATAACATTTATATCAAATATTTTGTTATTGGATAAGAGATTTTGAGGATCTCAAAGGAATTTAAGAGTGTAATTTTTATACTTTTTTATTTAAAAAAAAGCGATTCAAAGAACTATTTTCATAATAGGCATTTGAAAACAAAATATTAAACTAAATGCTAATTATTTTTAAGTAGTTAATCTCATCCTTTTGTATTATTTTGTGGAAATTTGTCAACTAATGTTGAAATGAATATTGAAAAATATATATATTTTCAAATCTTAATATCCCCTTCGAAAAAAAAAAAAAAGATATACACCAAACGATAAACTTTAAAGAAACATCAAAGCATACTCTGATTAAGCGATTACATCATCGTTAAAAACTTATAATTTAAAAACCATTTATCAGAATATATTATTCTTTATTTCTCTCTGTATGTATCTATATATTAGGTTGGAAAAATAGAAATCCATATATTATTTTTTTCGGTAGATGACTCTAATGTCGATATCTCGTGAAGTAACGATCAAACAATTTCAAATTTTTGCTCGTTGTCAAGATGACATTTCACACTAAAAAAATGATTTTGCTTTTTTTTTTGTTTAGTCCATTAAGTACTGAGTTACAGGGTGTTAAAAATTAAAGTCAACAAAGAGAATATTAAGTTCTTTTACAGTTGTTCTTTGATAATGGTTAAAAATGCAAGCTAGGTGGCTGAAATTGTGAATGGTGTTTATTGCCCCGATACTGTAACAGCTAATTAGGTGCAATTTTGGTTTTGTCGATTCCATTCAGATATGTTTGATGTTAAAGATGCACCTCGCCCAGGCAGGCTCACCCGTCATCGAAAATCACAGAAATACTCGAAATTGACCGGCATTTTAGTAGTCCTAGTATCGCCCAAAAGCTAAAAATTGGCCATAAAATAGTTTTAAACCATTTGCCCAAAGTTGGATTCAAAAAGAAGCCCCATGTTTGGGTGTCACACCAATTAAGACCAAAACACATGATGGATAGAATTTCCATCTGCGAAACCTTGGTCAAACGGAATGAAGTCGAACCCTTTCTATAAGCGGATGGTAGTTGGGGAGGAGAAATAGGTCACATTCTACAATATTGAGCGAAAACGGTCATGGTCAAAGTGCGGTGAAGTAGCGCAAGCAGTGGCCAAACCAGGACTAACGGCCATTAGGGTTCTACTGTTTATTTGGTACGACTGGAAATGAATCATTTATTAGGAGTTGATTCCGCAAGGCTAAACACTAAATTCAGATATCTGCTGTTACAACTGGACCGTTTGAAGCTAGCGATTGACCGAAATTGCCAACAGAAGAGGCGTTGTGTTCCATCGCAAGGCCACACACTTCTGTAGTTGACTCGCCAGAACCTTTTGGAGCTTGATTGGGAAGTTTTGATGAATCCAACAAATAGTTCGGACCTAGCACCAGGGATTATCACCTTTTTCTGGCATTGCAAAACTTCCTGAATGAAAAGAAATCGGGATCAAGAGAAGATTGTGAAAATTGGTTACTAGATGTTTTCGCCAATAAAGATCAAGACTTCTAGGAGGGAGGCATTTTGAAGGTACCTCTAAATTGACAATACATTATACAACAAAACGGTGCATATTTGACCCAAAACGGTCATTTGGAAGTATGTGAAATATAGTCTTGATTTTCATGCAAAATAATGGATTTCTTTTTCTCCAACCTAATATATAAAGGAGAAAATCTACTTACTCATTCACGCACTCTGTCACTCATTTGCTCGCTCACTCACTCATTCATCTTATTGTCTTAGGAAGAATTAAACCTCGTTCGAAACCTCACTCAAAATGCTCAACATGAGATGAATTTCCGTGTATTAATGAAACTAAAATTGTTTTTTTTTAATATCATCAAATTAAGTTTATGTGTAAAATCGGTTTTCATGAGTAAAATATTAAATTAATTTTTAAAAAACTTAATACTCTTTAAAAATAAATATTTTGTGCTGTAAAATATTAATGTTCTCTTGTTATTTAGCATTTTTAAAAGTCAAAACTGCGTTAAAAATCATTTCGGTCTTTTCGTATTAAGAGAATATTTCAGGCCTTCGTGGACTGACGGTACTTTAAAGTACCAATTTTATTAATTAGCTCTAACGAATCAAAATTCGCAAAGTTGAGTATTTTATTTATGCATATCCCTTAAGGGGACAGTGGACCATTAAAACTAATTTCTTAAATTATTAGCTTAATTAGCTGGAAATGGAATCAGTATATTAAATGATTATTATATGTCAGCATTTACATATATTTTTAAAACAACTATATTATATATAAACTGATTTATTTTAAAAATTTAATTTTTTAAACTATTTTTAAAAATGCTTCTTCCACATTAGATTTTGAGATATGTACATAATTTTTGTTTTATGTGTAGATGAACTACACCAAATCATATATGTGCATGGATTTTGCATCCAGAATAAAATTTAATGAAAAAAGATAAATTTTCTGTACTGTAAGAAATATTTCACCAATTATCACCAATTGAAGCTATTCAAAACAACACAAAATAGGATCCGTTAAATATTTTAGAAAACTAATGCACGAAATTGTGAATTATATCATCTTTCATAAGTTGTGAAAATCTAAGAGACATATGACGTAATTTGAAACACAAGGAGCATTTTACGTAACAAAAAGGAAAAATTTACGAACTAAGAAAAGTGCATTTTAAACATCTATTTGAGTAAAATAAAAAATAATAATTCAGTAAACATTAATCAAAATGAAAATTTCGCTGACAGAATTCTTCTGTGAAATATAAGGCATAATATTATTATACAAAGTCACGATCGCAATTTTGACCTAAATTTGACATTGTGGAAAGGTCCACCAACTCCTTAATTTCAATGTAGTGACTCAAAAAAAAAATACCGCATTAAAAATGGATTAAATCATAATATCGTATATAAAGGGGTAAATAGCGAGAAATTACTGGATCGTATTCATAAAAATTTCCATTTTTGGAATTATTAAACCTACAGTAACGAAATTTGGTACGTATGTTTTGTTTGATGAATTAAAACCTGAAAAAAACGGGTCTTGCGAAAACACGCAATCAAAGAAGGTTACATGGCGTATTGATAAAAAAGAAAATCCGTTTTTGTACTATTATATTTAGACAATACATTTGTCAAGCACGTTTATTTTGTTGAGAATAAAATCCACTAAAAATGAGGCTTGCGAAATTCCACTTTGGAAAGGCGAGTTAAGAGAGCATGAATAATTCTACATATGTTTTTAGATATTATTATTATTATTATTAGATATTATTCTGACAACTCACTTTGATGGTGAGGTTGAAGCTATACATATAGCTCTTCAGCAACTTGCTGCTCGCCTTTCCCCCATTGAAAGAGCTGTAATTCTTTCACACAGATTCTACTTCTGCCCTTCAGGCTTTGTCCAACTATAATGAGAATAATTGTTTATGAGTGCAGAACTGTAGAGAACTCCTGGGAAAGATAAAAGGAAAGATCGTCTTTCAATGGGTACCATCCCACTGTGGTCCTTGGGGTAATGAGAGGGCAGACTTTTGGCAAAAAAGGGAACGGATATCCTTCAGAACTTTCGCAGAGACCTGACACTTCATTCTGCCAAACTGAAATTAAAGATATTTTTAGGAAACATTTCGCCTTACAGCTTCTCGTGTTGCTCGTGATAAGCCTTGAGTACACTATGTAAGAAATCCCACGGTATTCCAAGTTCTCCTCGTGCTGCTGCTGTGGCTAAATTTAGACTTTTTAACCGGACATGACTGCCTTTGTGCTCATCTGTTTCGTTTTAATTTAGTGACTTCACCTATCTGCTTTTGTTTGACACTGGACAAGACATGACTGCCGCTCATTTGGACGAGTGTTCTGCACTGAATGATCTTAACTGCATTGCAAAACGGTATTGGAGAGCCGTTGCCTAATGACCTGATGGTCAATGGCCTGGCATTTGTAAAATAAATAAATATTATTATTTAAAAAAAAACATTTTCTTATAAAAAAGAATCAAGTGATCAAAATTATAAGAATGTTTTTAATAAAATAGAACTCTTAATGATTCGAATTTATACCAATAATTTATATGTATGCAATAATTCCCAATCATTCAAACATTAAAAGTTCCTGATTTATTTATGGTCCAGTCTTTCAGGGCAACCGTTTAATTATTTTAATTAGTTACCCGTCTTCCGGGGACTTCGGGAACTACACCCATCCCCAAATAATGCGATTTCTCGCTTGGTATAAACTCAGGAAAATACCACTCTCATCTGTCTGTGTCTTTAATCATGTAGCCGTCTACACTGCGTAGTGTCGTAGTTTCTGTGTTCTGCATTATGTCATCCATTTCATGCTCTATGTTTAATATGCTTATGTGTTTCAAGATGTGGAATAAAATGGATTTAATTAATCACAGCACTGTCTCATCTATTTCATCAGTTCAGCAACATCAACAATAATTAAAATTGATCCATTATTAAGAAATCCGTTCCAGTGGCTACACCCTTTTCTTTCGATACAGTACCATCTACTCGCCACAACAATAAAGTTCACTATAGTTCGACTATATGGTATCATTGTCACTCTAATATATACTGAGGGAGAGAAAAAATTAAGAGAAATTGCGACTTAATAGTACGTTTTCCTATTGACATCTTTTGTTTGGAAGATTTTATCTTGCTTATAACTTGAAATCATTATTAACCTTTTTCACGAAGACGTACTGATCGACGAAAAACGTGTTAGAGATGGGTGTGTGTAACATATGCATGATCTCCCATTGCTACTAGCAGCCGGGAAATGCACTGGTGTGTATCCTTTGTACTGGTTCTTCATGTTTGCACGTTCCCACGGAAAGAATATTGATCGGCTTGTCTTCCTATAATGCGAATTGAGACTGATGCATATAAGACGCACCCACCATGCAAAGGTTAAATTGAACTTTTTTTAACATTCAACATGGATCTTTTCAGAGTGTTTACTTAATTCGATGGTTTATAGACTTGTTCAAGTTATTTTGTTACGTTTTACCAACTGTTTAAAATTACCTTAATTATTGACTTTAAACTCATCTTATGCTGAGATTTCTAAATTAGAGTCAGAATTAATTACAAAAGATAGTATGACGCATGTTTGTTTTAAACATTTTGCTGTGCATCTTAAATAGAAAGTAGAATGTAAATAGCTATTTTTAATTCATGATATCATCACCATTTACACTATTTTTCCAATAAGTTTATGAATAACTTTATAAAATGGCCTGAAATGATATAAGAGTGTTTTGCGAAATTCCGTATGATGCAATCAGGTGTAATATAATAAAAATATATTGACAGATTGGTAATAAGTTTTAATTAATTTAAAATTTCATTGTACTATATTCTGATAATCTAAAAAAATTAAGTGATTGTAAGTTGATGTAAAAATATTCAAAATGATACTAAATAATGATGAATTCAATCTCTCATAACACCATTTATTATTCATAGTGAAGAGTACAGATTGATGGAACATCATTTCTATATTTAAATGAATAACACTCTTATAGCAATATATAACCAAACTCTCTTTAAATTAATTTCATTAAATAAAATGTTAGCTCTCTATTGTCAGAATAACAGCAAACATACTATAATCTGAGTACTCAACAATCAAATGGAACGTCATTATATTTTTTAAAAATCATTCTTATTAACAAAAATTACAATCATCTGCTCTTTGGTAAACATGACTGTATTTTCCCTCTTTCTAGTATACCGTTATTCATTATTTGAAATATTTAATTGATTAAGTTTTAAATATATGAAAAAAAATAATCAATTTTCCATGTTATGGAATTGAGAAATAATATCCGAACTGGGGGTCAAGGGTCTTGTCTGAAGGATGTACTTCATGTTTATTATCATTCTGCGTAAATAATGAGCAAGTTCTTATAGATTGTGACGAAGGTATGTATGTAGCCAAGTGTTAAGTTCTTGCAGTAGCTGATGTTTAAATAAGGATTCCTATTCTAGCGTAAATGTCTCAAGAACTAATTTTCTATACGTAAAGCAAGCATTTAGTAAAGCATACTGATGGCTTGCGTTATGAGGCATATTTACCTTAGTGAAGCAAATAATGCAATTAAAATATTTAATTTTAAATGAAATTCATAGAACTATCTTCAAATTCATTTTGAAGTAATTTAATTTTGGTATTAAAAACTAGTAGTAATTTTTAATTTAATTAATTATTTAAAAATAAATTTAACTAAGAAACAATCATTTTTCGGTAAATAATAAATTAGTTTTTATGCAATATAATAAAAGCTTATTTTAACAATATGTACTAACATATTTACTAATGTTAATAATTATACTTCTGAAAACATTTTAATTCCATTGTCTTATTTACTTTTCTATCTATGCAATTTTTAATTGCCAGTCAACTAAATTCTCATTCAGTTCACATTAAACAAGGCTATATTTAGCAAATATTTATTCCAGTTTCCATGTTTATTGACTATACTCCAGTTCCTGAATAGTTTACACAATGGACTATAATAGCCTTTTATATATATAGTGAGAGAACAGCTTTCATCTATTCTGTATCACAGGAGATGAACAGTGAAACTGAAAGAGATCTCTCCAAAGCTTCAGCTTTGTCCTTTGTTCTGATACTATTCATCGACAAATGTTACTGGAATATTTATTGTAATATGTGTACTGTCATTGCCTTGCATTTCAAGTAGAACGAGAGTTCTAAGGAATCAGGTCTAATGTTAACAAATAATATGGGTCTAAATAATATGACTTTATTTATGGCTGTGAAATAAGTGGAGCTACAATTAAAGAAGCCATCTGTATATTTCATAAAAGTATTTTATTAGTTTTAATTTATAATTTTGTTGACCTTGGCAATGACGTTTTATTTGTTATAAACATTACAGCGCCACATGGAGCTGTCTTTCACACTGGAAAATAAAATTAATACATGATACTCAGTTTTCGCTAGTCTACCTGCATATATATATATATATATATATATATATATATATATATATATGCTGCAAAAAGGACGTTAGTTTGTTGTGGCATGCAACAAAAATAAAAATTAAATTAAAGAAAATTAATAAGTCTGACATACTTCTTATTAAAATTAAACCAATACACTTTTTAACTAAACAAATTTTAAAAATTAATTTTTAAAATATGAAATAAAACCCTTCTTACAATGATTTTTTGGTACAGCTTATAAATACTTCTTAACTTCAGTACAGATAAACAGCTTACAATCACAAATGCATAAAAAGTACTTTCAGTTAATTTTCAGTATTATTTCATACAAACTCATATAATTGTCTGCGTATGTATATACAGATATATACATGGGTAATGTACAGCGGCAATAGTGAAATAAAGAACAATTAATTTCCTGCCTTGGGGATTTCAATGTTGTGTAGCTGCCCGGTTATACCGGACCTTTACTACACTCATCAATCAAAGTACTCTGATGTACATCACCCCTGATATATGTCCAAACGAACACTTCTGGGATATTTGGAAGCTTTTTGGATGATCTGCTGAATAATTTCTAATAATGAGTTTTGGTAAATCCTGACAGAGATTGAAAAGGAATCCTGAGGATTCCATTCGTACATTCATTGACTCGTACCTAAATATGTAGTTACGTGTTTTAGCGTCCAATATAATCCCACAATCTACTGATCTGATGGATTCTCGTTCTCTGTTATGGGTATTATTTTAAAATAAGCACCACTTATTCTTGGTTTCTCTCTATATTTGAGGAGTTTCTTCACTCCCTTGCTATTCCTTTTTAATATAACACATTTTAATGTCACGTAATATATATATATATATATATATATATATATATATATATATATATATATATATATGTTCATAGTATTCTCAATTAAATTCACTGATTGTAGAATAATTTTATGGGTATAAGAACGAATTGCGAATAAGGTAACTGCCTACCTTCGGACCCAATTTTTTTTTTATCAAAACAAATTTTTGAAACAAATTGAGTGCTTTTAGGAAGAAAAACAAAAAAAACATGCAAATACATTAAAAATTTAAAATAAATATTGTACTTTTAGAAAAATTGGTTGTTTTCAAGTAAATTGTATCAAATTTTTACCTAAACGGTTAACACTGTATAAAAATTTCTAATTCAATTATCATAATTCACTTAATACACAACATAAATATTACGGTGCTCTTCAAAATGAATAAAAATCTTAGAGAAATATTAAAATACAAAAAAAATTACAGACAATTATACACAATAATATGAACATTTTGATATTTTCTTATAAGTTTTTTCTTTATAAAAACTATCCTAAATGAAAGATATTTAACCTACAACACAACTTATGGTCCAATTTATGAAAAATAGTATAATAAACATTTCAACACAAAATTTCAAAACGTTATCTGGTTTGTTCTTAAGATATCATGTATCTCGTAAAAGTTTCTTTCGAAAATATAATTTCGAGAAAAACTCATTTAAAGTTTTATCTTACTGCTCTTTTGCATAGAATGATGTTTTTTAAAATCACTATAATTTTATTTCTATTTCGCATAAAGGAAAAATAAAAACTGTTTTGGAAATAAAACTGTTCAAACTATAAGAGTTTGAAATAAAAACTTGTCTTATGTAAACAAGAAATGACATTTTTAAGGTAGGCAGTCCCTTTCATAAACATTGGTTAAAATGCATGATAATGCATCTCAATGAAAAAATGCAGTTCTATATTATTTACTTCTCAGAAAAATTGAAAAGGGAAAGGATACAAATATGTATAACAGAACAGTAAGATAATTTGGTCCAATCATCAAAAATAATCTTTAGTTTACAGAAAACGTATTACTTGAAAATTATTCTTGATTTTCACACAGAGAAGCTCGTTTTTTTTTAAAATTTTAGTTTAAATTTCAATATTTATTATAATGTATGTCCCTAAGATTTGTTTCAAAATACTGTGATTTGAAAACAATTGTAACAGTTTACTTTGCATGAAGACGATTCATTTCCTTACTTGATTCCAATATATTTTATTATTTATCGCAGTAATGCACCAAAATATATTTTATTTTACTATCGAAATAAAATTGAAATATTATATTTTATTTGCATAACTTTAATTATTTGAAGATATGAGTAAAATGAAACAACGAATATATTTTGATATTTTACTTTTCGGTGAGTTTCTGTACTGAGAGCATTATATAAAGAATTGAATTCATGTTGTCTCGAACAGATCCATGGATTCTAATCTTTATATTTACAATAGAGGAGGTTCATCAACATACCTGTCTTATATTGCATTTTAGAAGGAGGGTCCAGTTTAAAGCACAATCAACTTGGGAATGCATGAATACCATGGTCGAGAATTCAAACTAAATACGTAACTCATAAATTCTGAATGAGGTTTGCCTTTCCACCAGTATGAAACTGGAATTGTTTTGGGATTATTTCATATACAGTGAGGTTTTAGTTATGTTAACGACTGATATATTGCTGATAGGTAAATAAACTTCTTATATGTTTTTAAATTGTAAATGTGAAATTTAGAGACGGACTGTTATAATTTATATTTATTTTCTTATTTAAAATTTAATACTGATTTTATAAAATTTACAATGCTTTTTAGCCGATAAATAAGCGAAGATCTAAAATATGAAATTTAAATAAAAAATATTATCTTTTGAGAAAAATGAATCACGCTACTAAGCTTCAAACAAAACTTTATTATTAATACTTTTTTGGAAGTAACTGATCAGATAGCAATGTAAACTCGACAAATTTTATCTTATCTAATATCTTAACGGCAAATAGCAAACGACAATGAAAAAAACCAAAAAAAACAAATATCTAGGTATTTTTTTTAAGATCTGAAAAATAGCCACACAAGTTTCAACTCTAAAATAAGTTTAAAAAAGATACATCAAGCTTCACGAATTTTAATCCATCTTTATCTTTAATTAAAATTCTCAAATTCAAACTGAAACAACTGCAAAACTATCTCCTTATAACTTAATCCCAACACCCTTCCAAATTCCCCTTCCTGCTTGAGATTACTTTCAATAGCAGTTCCAATGTGTCTATACCTATCATACTTCCTTCACAGAGTAAAGTTTTTAAATTAATCAAACAATCCATACGCTAGTTTCTTTAGAGATTAACACAGTGCTTTTTCAAACTCTTTCAATAATGCCGCCCCCTTTTCAATTACAATTTTTATCGCGCCCTCCCCCCCTTATACATTAATAATGTACTGAATGCAATAATAATGCAAATAATTTTTGACGCTAAATCTATAATATGCCATCTTAATTATAAACCGTACAAATTAATAACATACGTATTAAATTTTGTATATGTTACTTTTAAGCAAAAAAAAGAACAATAGGATAATTATTATATTATTGTTCCTTTCTCTAATTTTTAAATTGAATCATATTGCAAAATGCGGTGGTTGCTCAGAAGACAAAATATAGATATAAGCTAAATATAGAAAAATAAATCAGAGGGTCAATTTCTAATTATAAGCATTCCTTTGAAAAACTTTGATCCATAAGACAAGACTATGGAAGTCGCAAATACTTATTAAACTTGTTCTTAATTTGGTATTAATTAATTAGTTATAAAATACTCTATGCAGCACTGATATATTGAAAGTATACCGGCTGAAGTACCCGCTCTTTGCACGAGTTCATTTATAAGAAAATAAAACATTATTGATATAATCGCTGAATTTTAAGTAGAGTAAAGCCAAGTGCGCGACAAAGTTTAGAAAAATGTAAAATGATTTTTTTAAATCGTTGCTTAAATTATAATTAGTTTTAAGTGAACTGTAATTTTAAGCCTCACAGAATTAGCATTTAGAATTGATGTTGAATAATGAACAATAAACAAATTCTGATAAAGAAAAATTGTATTATTATTAATATTTAAAGTGAAAAAACTTCAACATGTTTTAAATCTGGAGCAGGCACGCACACAACACTAATAGTTGAGCGGGGTTATTGAGTAACCGCAATCTTTTTTTTTATAATTATTTTTATAGTACACAATAAAAATCGTAATTCCAGTGAACAATTTAATTAAGAGAAAATATACTCACCCCTACTTTCAAGGACACATAAAATATTTGGAAAAAAAGTTATACCGGGAACTCAGTCAAAACAAGTACTTTAAGATTGTAAAAAACCGTTTGTCAATCCCAAAATAGAGGGAGATATGGGACAAATTTCTTTTAGTTCACGTTAAGACTGTCATCAGGAGGATAGTGTCAGGGCCATTGGGAACAATTAAACAGTTTTGCCAGAATTACCGATTTCATGCACTCTGTGCTCAGCGTAACCACTCCCGGATGAAAAGTGTATTTATTACAATATGGATGTTCTACAAAAATTATGTAAAACGATTTTCATTATGCTTTATAAAAGTTTGGGAATATTCCTAAAAATAAATCTGGGTCTAGTAATCCTTCAAATCTGTGCTTTTTCAAAAATCGTAAAAAAATATTTTAAATAAGCTTTCGGCAGCTGAAATAATTTATTTACAACTTCCCTAAATGAAGAAACAAATACATAAGACCAGGGACGTAACTAAAACCGTACAAGTAAGACCGAAGGTCAAACCGCAGCAAATACATTCTGCTGCCTACAGCTGATGGCAATAATATAATAGTGATTACTTTTTTATCTTTCATTTTTTTATTACTATGGTTTTTTTTCTCAGAAAGTGTAGCATTTTCGGTTTGAAAAGAAAACGTAATAAAAAAATCTGTCCTCATGGGATTACAGTAAATCAAATAAAATTTTTTTATTTGGTTATAGTATCGAAAAAAGATAGCTAATGAGGTTTTGAAGTAGAAGCTTTTATTTTTCATGACGTAATATTGCAGATGAAATATATAAATTATATCAGTGTAAACGTGTATTTTTTTTATTATTTCAGAAAGTATTTTGTTTTACTTCATTTCAGTAGATATTTTTTTTAATCTTTAATTTCGATATGTTCGCGCCTCAATTGTAGGTTTATCGCGTCCCCCAGGATGGTGTACCCCACAGTTTGAGTAACATTGGGTTAGCAATAAAGAAGTGAAAAGGTTTTGATATTCGGAAGGTAAATTTATAAGGAAAATGTTGCTTCAAAAATTGATATTTCATGTGTTTAAGAGCCTTATTAGTTTACCTTCTACACTACTAAAAAATAGGTTTCCTGTCGTAGGAGTTTTATTGCTAGATTGATTTGAATCTTATATTGTAAAGGATTTCTAGTAAATAATTCTAAGAGAAACAAATTTCTCGAATGCTTCTAGTGTTAGAATCTCTTTGCAAGTACCTAAAACATCTCCTTTAAAATCAATTGAATATATATTTTACTGGATATGATTAAATAGTTAATCTCGCTGCAGTTGCATACTTGCTTGTGGGATCACCCCTGAGATTTTTTTTGTGAAAAATATATTTATTTATAATTCCTGTAAATCATTCAACCCAAGACACTGGTATTGCATCCAGTTCACCTAAATACATCAGCTGAATAAAATCATAGTACACATTACTATCATAATAGTGAAGTCCAGTATTTTTTTTGATTGCTTAAATTTTCTTAACAAAATATGTACCTTAAAAGAAACTGTAAATCCTTTCTAGGACATTTTTCAAAGTAAAAGACATTTAATAATATAACTTTTACGATCAATTTTTATAATCTCGGAAATATTACGAAAATTTTATTGTATACTTAAGCGTTAACAATAGTATGCAGTGAGCATTGATATTATTCAACAATTAATTAATTCTTGTTTTTACAGCCTCATAAATGCAGCATAATGTAATTGTGAAATAATTCTTTTTAAGATTTGCGAAAAGATTAGATTAACTTTTACCCGTCATGCTTTAACTTCTTTACGTTAGAAAAACCATGCTGTACTTTTCATGACGCATTAGTATGAGTTTTGCCATACCATTTGAAAAATATTTCAACATAATACTTAGAGCAATGTCAGAAAGAAATTATTACACTATCTACTGAAATTAAGCTGTGATATAAGCACACAGAATATTTATTTGATCTATGTGTTGGTTTGTGCATTCAAAAATGTCATTAATTACAAATGCAAATCTTATTTTTAAAAGTATTCCAGGTCTTCTTTTTGTTTGAAAAATATTTTTTCACCATTAAAAAAGAATTACAGTGATGGACGTTACATATTTTATTTCTCATTAAAGATTTATTGTTATCAATAAAAAAAATATTTAGTTTTAAATAATACTTTTACATCATTTTTATCCTATGGATATTTTTGGTATTTAGTGTACTAGTATAGTATACTTCAATATTCTCATTACTGAGATCTCGATCACGTATATTAAATGAATGAACAAATATGTAGTACTAGCTGGTATACCCGTTCTTCGCACGGGTGAACTGAAAAATGAAACAACACAGATTGAAGGATAAATAAGTTTTTAATGAATTAATTTTACGTGAATTTTAAATTAAACAACAAAAAAAGCTTTTTACATATCTCAGCTAAACAAAAAAAAAGAAAGTAATTGACGCTTAAAATCGTATAAATAATTTATATCTGAAAGTGTAATACGTTAATTTTACTTTCTGTTGTATGTATTTTATGTTAAAATTGTAATATTCGCAAGCAACGCCGTTTCCTAAATTATAATGGCGATTCAATGAAAAACATAGCAAAATGTTAACGATAGTCAAGTTGGCAAATGTTCTACTAAATGGCTACTTTCACAGCTTGAGCTTTATTAGGGCATTCTAAGATCAGCGGTTATAGGGGAGAGATGCACGTTAATACTTTATCCACCGCATTATGATTTACTGCAGTTTTTTTCATACAATATTTTTTTTGGATCACTACGTTGAAAATTAAGGAATAGATACATAAACAAAATACTCCACTTTGGGAAATTTAATCCGTTAGAGCTAATAAATTAATTAAAGATATTACACTGTAAAATTAATTATATACACCGTTCACTTAATATAAATAGTCAAATCGTTTTCTTAGGTCATTAACATACAAAAACATAAGACACTTAAGTTTTGACATAAATTATCTTTTCAGGACAAAAATACTAATCTTTGCGATTCGCTGAAAACGCAATACTGCTACAAAACTATTCACCTTCTCCGCTAAAATACTCATCATAGAACCCGTGCTGCCATATATCTTGGAAAAGTGGATTTCAAAGAATATCCCTGCTAAGAATTGGTAGAATACTATTTCTAAGTTGGTGTGGTGTAGTAGTTAGGAGAAGGGGGTGCCATCTCCGGTGTCATCCAGGTCCCTTGACCATTGTTCAAAATTACGTGGTCCGTTTCCAAAAGCCCTCGTGTAGCTGAACAGTGCGACGTAAATATCCACTCACTCAAAAAAAAATACAATACAGTAGTTATAATTATTTTTATACTTAAATATGCAATATCTGCCTATTCAATTAAAATTACAGTGTTATAATTATCTACTAAGCAAAAAAAAAATAAAGGAATTGTGAAAGACAAAGTTTATTTACTTTAAGTACCAAAAGTGATAAAATATTTATTTTGATAAAAGTTTTAATTTAATATGGCTCACACATGAAAAAAATCAATAGTTGCTATTCAAATAAAGAGATATTTAAAAGAACCTATCCCTTCAAAACTTCTTTTTATTCTGAAATTAAAAATAGGAAATACATTGATTACTGGAATATATTAGAAGGTAGCGCCTTGCGTAGACAAAACATTTTTTTCATAAATAAAACATGGATAATGTTGACAAGGGCCTTTTGTAGCGCACGCCATAATTGCTTGGATATGGCAGAATTTTTTCCTATGTAATAGACAAATATCGTTATATTTTGGACAATTCACATAATATCTTTATAAATTATAGCATGTGCTATAAACTATAGCATATGTGCTATTCTGATGTATAAGCTATATTACTCTAAAGTTTCATTAAAATCCATTCAGTTGTTTTTGCGTGAAAGACGCCCAAACATTCTCACAAACTTTCGCATTTATAATATATATCTAGATATTTCTTTATGAGATAATCCTTGCATGAGCTTCCCTTTGAAAAATTTTGAGGACCCAAATTGAAAACTTTGATAACAGATAAATCATGAAGGTAAAAGAGCAGTGTTTTTCTATACACTAATCACTGCACAATATTTCTGTCAAAGTAGTATCAAATGATTGAATGTATTAGTTTAACTATTTTCGGGAAGAAATTTAAGTAGAACAATGTAGCATAAAGAAAGATGTTGAAAGGAAAATAGTTTTATTCTTAAAAACAAAGTTGTATGTCAGAAAAGTAAATATGTATATAGGTTTTAAAAATGGTTTATTGTATTTAATGGAAAATCACTGGTTGGTTCATTTCAAGATTTTCAAAAAAAATTAATGAAATATTTTCTTACATTACTTGGTTACCATCGGTATTTTTTTTCAGGTAGAAACCTATCAATAATATATACTTACTAATATTATAAACTCGAAAGTTTGTATGGATGTTTGTTATTCTTTCATGCAAAAATAACTAAATGTATTTTAATGAATCCTTTCTAATATTATAAATGTGAAAGTTTGTATGGATGTTTGTTATTCTTTCACGCAAAATATCTAAACGGATTTTAATGAATCCTTACTAATATTATAAACGCGAAAGTTTGTATGGATGTTTGTTATTCTTTCACGCAAAAATATCTAAACGGATTTTAATGAATCCTTACTAATATTATAAACGCGAAAGTTTGTATGGATGTTTGTTATTCTTTCACGCAAAAGTAACTAAAAGGATTTTAATGAATCCTTACTAATATTATAAATGCGAAAGTTTGTACGTATGTTTGTTATTCTTTCACGCAAAAATAACTAAATTGACTTTTATGCATCCTTACTAATATTATAAACGCGAAAGTTTGTATGGATTGTTTGTTATTCTTTCACGTAACAACAACTGAATGTTTTTTAATGAAACTTCACAATAATATAGCTTATGCATCAGAATAACACATAGGCTATAATTTATAAAGATATTGTGTGAAGTTTCCAAAAAAAAATGACGATAATTTTCAAGAAAGTAGGAAAAATATCTGCCATTTGCAAGAAAGCCCACGACAGCATATATCTATATTTTAAGTGTGAAGCAAAACTTACGAATTTTTTTTGTCTACGCCATGCATCAGTGCGTGCTTTCTTTTAATTTATTCCTTTGATCAGTGTAATCAATCTTTTTTATTTCATAATAAAACTAGATTAGAATGGAGAGGTGGTGGAAGGATTTTTAACATAAAATAAATACAACAGAACGTAATATTAATGTATTACACTTCCAGATATAAATTATTTTTACGATTTTAAGCATTCATTTCACCAAATTTTGTAACAATGTGTTACTTTTGCAGAACAAATATCAGCCTAGGAAGGCGTATTCAAAAATCGACTGACAAGAGAGTTACGGGGAGTTATAAATAAATATAAATCCCTTTTCTCAACTATTAGATCAACTGACTTAAAATTTAACAAAAATGTTATATTTTTGTTCAGCTGAGATATGCCAGAAGCATTTTTGTTTGCTTAATTTGCTTTCCACGTAAAATTAACTTACTAAAAACTTCTTTATCATTTAGCCTGTTCTATTTATTTGTTTAATTCACACGCGCGAAGAATGTATATACCAGTTAGTATATTATACAGTTCTGAGCCTGTAAAAAATTATAAGACAAATACTCTATTTTTTACTAAGAACTTCTTATTCCTACAATGCACTTAGAAGGCATTTTAAACGGTTGTACTGCGGAGAAAATATACATCATGTTATTACAAAACGATTTATATAGAACGTTTATACACTGGTGGGCAAAAATTAAGTACGAGACGGTTTTTTCAATATAACTTTGTACAAAAGCTTTCCAAATCAACACATTTAATACCATAAGATCCCCAATACGTAAGGATATGTGTAATATGTAAGCAACACTTACTAAAAGAGAAATCAGAGGGATAAAAAGAAGCTTGATTGAAAAAGTAGCATGGAGCGCAATGCGACTGAAGGCCGAAACATCCCTGTGATGGGTGTCCAGCAAGAAACATCCGGTCTTTAGTAGGAGATATGATCTCCCCCTGAGACAGCTAGGGGGCAGGTTTCAGAGCGTCTGCCCATGCTGAGAATGAGGGTGTCAATGAGTTGTTGAGGCATTGCTGCCCATTCGTCTTGCAGCGCCAATCGAAGCTCCCGAATCGTTACTGGTGGTAAGGTACGAGCTGCCAAGCGTCTGCCTAAAAATTCCCATACATGCTCGATGGAATTGAGATCCGGAGATCGTGCTGGCCAATCCATACGTTCAATATCCTCACTCTGTAAGAGCTGTTCGGCAGCTACTGTGCGATGACATGGTGCATTGTCGTCCATGAAAAGGAATTGCAGACCCATAGCGCCTCGAAAAAGACGCACATATGGAAGAAGAATCTCGTTACAATAACGGGTCCCGTTGACTGAACCTGCGTCGAAGATGTGAAGTTCTGTACGACTACCAAGCATGATGACTCCCAAACGAGAACACCGCGTCCTCCATACCTGTCCCTTTCAATGATGTTCGACGGATGATTGCGGCTTCCCGCTCTCTCCAACTGAGTATGCGATGAGAATCGCTACTCAAACTGAATCTGCTCTCATCTGTAAAGAGTACTCGTCCCCATTCACTGTCTCTCCAATTCCGGTGTTCCCGGCACCACAGAGAACGCTTTCTCCGATGGGCAGGCGTTAAAGGTACACACCGTACAGGGCGTCGTGCAAACAGACCACCACCGTGCAGTCTTCTGGCCACGGTAATACGCGATATCGGTCGTCCATTCGCCTGTGTCGTGTGTGTAGTGATTTCTCCCGCTGTCTGCCGCCCCTTTCTTCTGGTCTGTAAGACAATGTACCGGTCATCTGCGGGTGTGGTTCCTCGTGGACGACCACTACTGAACCCCCGGATAGTTGTTCCTGTAGTTTTAAATTGTCTCCAAAGTCGTGAAACGATGTCGTGAGCTATTCCGAACTCTGCAGCCACACTTGTCACACTGCAGCCTTCCTCCAACTTCCCAATGATTCGACCTCGGGTAAAAACATCCAGATGTCGTCTAACAGATTGATTATTTGCCATTTCTCGCTGAGGCAGCAACTCGGTGTGATTTTAACTGTTATACCGCGTGCAATCTCTTTACCAGAAATACTGATCTTACACCGACAACATGCTTTATACTACTCAGACACTCCCCCATTACGTCTACCTGCATATCTGCGCATGTGCTACCATACATCACCTTACTTAATCTCCTGATTGGTCTTTCTGTCCGCTCTGCCTCTTGGTTCAGCTGATATGCTAATTTTTCGACTTCGTCCTTAATATTTGCACACCAGTGTAGTTAAAAAGACTTTTATTGAAGACATAATTGGTGTCCTAAGTTGTTTACATAAGTAGAAAGAAAAATTTTGGTTAAAGAAAAATGGACGGAAGTTTAGAGTTACTTTCAGTTCGCTAAACAAACGTACACTTTGAAAAAAATTTGCGTAGAAAATGAAATAGTACATAAAATATTATACTATACTTAATTAAATTAAGCAAGTTTATTCTTTTTAAGTGATTTTATATTATTTGAATATTTGGTAAATAATTTATAACCATTATACCATAGTTGAAAGGCACATTTGAAATATTTTAATTCAAATAAAGACTTTTGAGCTCTACAAATTAAAAGCAGCTGGAGTTAGAATATAATTCAACCTTTTTTAATAATTTATACATTTTTATACACACTTGTAATTTTCCAATAAATGTTATAAATAGAAATTACTAAGCAAGATGATATATATATATATATATATATATATATATATATATATATATATATATATATATATATATATATATACTAGCTGATATGCCCTTTCTTCGTACTATGAATTGAAAAATTAAACAACACAGATTGAAGGATAAAGCAGTTTTTAATTAATTTTACGTGAATTGCAAATTAAACAAAAAAAGCTTTTTGCATATCTCAGCTAAATAAAAAATGAAAAGAAAAAAAAACACCTTTGCTAAATTTTAAGTATGTAGATCTAATAGCTGATGAAAAGGGTTTTTTTTATTTATATTTCCCCGTAACACTCTTGAGGGTCGATTTTTGAAAATACCTCCCTATGCTGATCTCTGCTTAGCAAAAGTAACACATTGTTAAAAGTTTTGCGTAATGAAGGCTTAAAATAATGTAATTAATTTATATCTGAATGTGTAATACATTAAAATTACTTTCTGTTGTATTTTTTTTATGTTAAAATTGTAATAATCGCAAGCAACGCCGATTCTTAAGTTATAATGGCTATAATGGCGATTCAAAGGAAAAACACAGCGAAATGGATAATGATAGAATCAAGTTGGCAAATGTCTAGTTACTTTCATAGCTCGAGCTTTATTAGAGCTTTGTAAGACCCGCCGTGTAGGGGGAAAATGCACGTTAATGTTTTATCAACCGCATTATGATTTACTGCAGTTTTTTTCATGCAATATTTTTTTGGGGATCACTATATTGAAAATTAAAGGATATACATAAACGAAATACTCTACATTGGAAAATTTAATCCGTAAGAGCTAATAAATTAAGTAAAGATATCCCACTGTAAAATTAATTATATACACGGTTCACTAAAAATAAATATTCAAATCGTTTTCTAAGGTATTTATTAGCATACAAAAACATAAGACACTTAAATTTTGGCATAAACTATATCTTCGGGACAAAAATACTAATCTTTGTGATTCGCTGAAAACGCAATATCTGCTACAAAACTATTCACCTTCCCCGATAAAATACTCATCATAGAACCCGTGCTGCCATATACCTTGGAAAAGTGGATTTCAAAGAATATCAATGCTAAGTATTGGTAGAATATTCCTTCTAAGTTGGTGTGGAGTGATAGTTAGGAGAAGGGGATGCCAGCTCAGTTGTCGTTCACGTCACTTGACCATGGTTCAAAATTACGTGGTCCGTTGCCAAAGGCCCTCGTGTAGCTGAAGAGAGCGACGTTAATATTCACTCACTCCAAAAAATGCTGTACAGTAGTTATAATTATTTTTATACTTAAATATGCAATATCTGTCTATTCAATTAAAATTATAGCGTTATAATTAACTACTAACCACAAACAAACTATGCAAATATGTCCAAATGATGTAGTGTGACAGACAAAGTTTATCTACTGTAAGTACCAGAAGCAATAAAAGTATTTATTTTGAAAAAAGACCAATTTCTTACAACTAAATGTGCATAATAAAATCATTAAGAAAACATTCAAATAGAGAGAGATTTATAACACCCTCTACCTTCAAAAATTAATTTTATTCTGAAATAAAAATATTAGGGATTATGCTGATCACAGGAATTAATTAGAAGCGAGCGTCTTGCGTAGGCAAAGCAAAAAGGGTTTATTCACAAACAAAAGATAAATATATGCTGACATGAGCTTTTTTGCAGCGCACGCCAGAATTGCTTGCAGATGGCAAAAGTTTTTCCTACTTACTTGACAAATATCATTATATTTGGACACTTCTAAAAATATCTTTATAAATTATAGCATATGTGTTATTTTGATGTCTAAGCTATATTACTGTAAAGTTTGTTTTAAATCCATTCAGTTGTTTTTGCGTGAAAGACCCAGAAACATCCTCACAAACTTTAGCATTTATAATATATATCTAGATATATTTATTAATAAAAAAACATTCATTTTAACAATGGAAACTTTCCATGCTTAATTCTGTGTTGATGATAATAAAAATTATCAATGTTTACAAACAGGGGAATCTTAAGAAATATTTTGTAACATTTTTATTACAATAGCATACATAATCTTCTAAGCAGCGGAAATGGTTACCAAAAAATCAACGTTTACTGCAACGCAAATAGTTAGGGCTAATTTAGAATTTGAGCTTTTATTAATGCAAATATTAATGTAGATATTTGATTTAGAATCCTAAAGGAAAAACTACTTACGAGACTAATCAGTAAATTGTCTTATTTTTCCCCTGCTTGTTGCTTTTTAAAAAATTTGATATTAAAAATTTAATAAAAATGGAAATGTGTGAAAAATTACTCTTATCGCTTTAAAATATTTATGACAATTTTATGTTTCAAATCAGCTTTTATTAAAGCACAATTTTATCATTTCATTCAATTTTAATGTCTTATATTATTGTAAATTTTGTTGGATTCGATTTGGTATCATAAATAAAGATTTTTTAAATAAATTCCAGGGATAAAACAAACTACAAAATCAAATTAACTGAATGTGAAATAATTAATAAACATAAATAATTAATTGGTATTACATAATAAGATGTTATTTCACTCCTAAGCATCCTGAAGAACAGGAAAAAAAATGATTAACACATTAATGCAGAATTGTATTGAAAGTTAATTTTGCAAAAATCAGCCATATTTGCATAGAATCGAAAAAACAAAATAAAATAGCGTAAGAAAATTAAAAGTTAAAAAAAGAAAGAAAGAATTCGGGCTTAATGATTCCTTAATTAATATGAAAAAATCAAAAAATCATTTGTTACGCCGTTTCTTTCGCACTCTCTCCTTGCTTAATTTCCTCATTATATACTTCATTTAATTCCTTTTTTAGTTGTATTTTTTTATTTTCCTAGAATATTTTTTTTCTGAAATATTCTGAAAGAAGAAAAAAATCACGCGTTATTTAATTGCATTTTTGTACTTTAAAAGCTTGAAAATAGTAAGTCTTCGATATCATTTCAATCTCTAAACTTGAAGTAATGTATTGACGATAAAAAGAAAAGCTACTTTTTTCATTTAGGAATTATTAACTAGGATTTTTTAATGAAAATTGGGAAAAAATACAATTTAAGTGGTTAAAAAGCAGAATTTTTTTTAACCCGGGCGAAGGCGCACACTTGAGCTTAACGATAATGGTGGCACGAGGTGATAAAAATCATCTTTTTCAATTCCTACTATTAGCTCATACTCTCTACATATATATTTATTTATTTTTTACCTTGGTGGAATTTTCAAACGTTAATGAAATACATTTTAAAGCGCATACATGACTATTTTGGATGACAATACAGTAATTTAATTATAATTAATAAAAATCAATTGATTTAAACTAATTATTTAAAGAATTAGAAACGCAGACGCACTGGCATCATTTTTGGGGACTTGTATCAAAACTTTAAAATATTTTTTCTCACGTTTTAAAGCATTCATTTAAACTGAACTTTTATATACACGATTGTTTCGGATGACAATACGATACTTTAATAATAAATAAAAATCAATTACCACGTAATATTGCGATTCTTTCGTATGTATACACATATTTATATTAATTGAACATTTTTAATAAAAAGTAGCTAAAATAATTTTTTTTTGTTTATCTATGTAGGTATTGAATTAAAATATATATATATATATATATATATATTAATTGCTATAATTATTTTTATTTTACACTATAAGAATCGTAATTCCAGTGAATAATTTAATAAAAAGAAAATATAATTAACTTATTTTCAAAGAATTTCTTTTTTTTCTTTGATAATTTAAGAAAAAATTAATCAAATTAAACTAAAATATTTCAAACGGGCGTGACTTTAATAAAGGAAAAATCACAAATACTTTTTGCTAACATTACAGGAATGATACTTGCATGAAAAATGTAATATTTCGTTCAAATTATTGCAATTTTATTGTCCTTTGATGATCGAAAAAGCATATTGCATGAGGTTTTTACAGAGTTCAGTGTCTTGTTGTACACTTATGGCTTCATAGCTTTCTAGATGGTGTATTTTAAGTAGTTTATGAAAATTTTCCTTCCTTTCATTTCCCAACTCAAAAGTTCAATATCCATCTTTTTTTTCAAATTTACTTTCGTTACCGTGATTAATATCCATTTTTATTAGGTGCTATACTTGTTTGATCAGCTTTAACTTCATCCAATAGTTATCACACTTATGTCAATTTCTTTCTTTATATTCTGTTGATTTGTATTTATAAATCACAATGATTCATACAACACTTCAATAAAAACCACTAAGTCATTTTGAGAGAGGAAAAGGTAACTTGTTCATAGGAAATATTTTAGAGCAAAAGTAATCGCGTGGGGAACTCAGTCTGCCCAAGTACATTTAAATTGTAGAAAAACATTAGCCACTCCCAAAAAAAGGGTGAGACATATGACATATACATTTTAGATCCCTTGAAGACGGCCAAATAGAAGACTTACGTGGAAATTGGTAAGAAACAGTCTTAATAAGATTGAAGATTTCGTGAGGCTGGGGTGACTCTGTGCCCCATGTGACCACTCTCGGGTTAAAAATGCATTTGCGCAATAGTTTCTACTGGTTCTATTAGAGAAAAGTCAAAGAATTGCCACGAAACTGATTTACAACTTAATACATAAAGCAACTTCATATGACACTACACAGTAATTTCATATGTGTGGGTGTATGCGTCTGTGTGTTTTTGTATAACGTTGAAATAACATTAATTTTTTTTAAGAATTGTTTAAGTGACATTAAAGTAGCATATTTTTGAAAATGTCATCATTTATTTAATTTTAACATCAGGGGATTTATTTAGAGGGGATTGATCGTCCAAGAGAAAAAATGCAAGACAGGGAACCCGATTGAAATACTTAGGCGAAAACAGAGAAAACATAATATAATCACATGTTCAAGTGAAGGGATATATACTTTATTTACTCGAATCTAAGTCGCGTTATTTTTCCGGAGTTCATGCGACTGAAAATAGGGCACGATGTAGAATTAAAAGCAAAACATTTTGATTGGATGGATAAAAAATAAGTTTCCACCCCTTCCAAAACAAATGTAACCCTTTTTCAAGCACTTTCATAGCTCACTTATATCATCCTGTAGTTTTTAGCCAGCATTCTCAGTCCTCCCTATACATCGTTGTATTTAGAAAAAAAATGTATAAGCTTTCTTTTATATAAACACCTAAATATTAAGATAATATCAATGAGAGTTCAATATGAGGTAAACATGAAAAGGGAAGCTGAAGGTCTAATACTTTTACCGAGGAATCACTAACTAATCTCTCAAAATGTAAGTTTTAATATTTTAGTGCGTTTAAAAATACGATACACGTTTAAAAATACGATATTCTTAATGGGTAGGTGAGTCTGAAAGAATCATTGCGATCTGTGGTAGAAGTACAACTTCACCTTGAAGTTTGCCGCTCAAAATAGTGCCAATGATTATTTTATGAATAATCGCGCTTCCTTGCGTAATTTTGGCGCATTTTTAACTAATTGTGATATCGGACCGAATTGTGAATCTAAATCATTCTCGAATCCAGTTGAAACCACGAAAAAAATATATCATCCAAATCGATCCTGCCGCTTAGGAGGAGTTCAGTCACATACAGTCACACAGAAAAATATATATATATATATATACATATACATATATATATAGATAAATTATTTGAAATATATTAATTAAAAACGCTAACAACATGATTCGTCTGCATTTTTGTAACAATGAAGACTTGGCGTTTGACCGGTTGGGCTGAAAATCGATTTTCGATGCCAACGTACGTCATTTTAATAATAATAAAGTTCTTACAACAATGCAGGTGAACATTGATTTGAATATTTTAAGGTTTTTAATTAATATTTTATTAACTAATTGTTATATCGGATCGAATTGTAAATCTATATCATTTTCGAATCCATTTGAACCAACACAAAAAAATTTCATCAAAATCGGTCCAGCCATTTAGGAGGAATTTAGTCACATACACACGCACAGAAGATGTGTTTATATAAAGATATATATATATATATATATATATATATATATATATATATATATATATATATATATATTGTTAGACATTTAAAAAAATCGGATCCAAATTTTTATGATCTCCTTGTGTTGTTTTTCCAATCCCGTTCCATGATCTCAATGAAAGTAAGCACACCGATTCGAACCCGATCTTTTTGAGTTTCGTGATTTGTGATTGGCAGCAACTGCAATGCAAATCGAGCGAGTATTTAAACTCGGCTCATGTTAGTTTTTCAAAAGAAGAGAAAAGGAAGGAGAAACAGAAAAATAAGAAGTGTGTGAGTGGTTTTCTCTCTTAGAGGGAGAGAACGGCTGGTTGGCAATGCAACTGCAGGTTGCATCACCATTTTAGATTAGAAATTCATTTTACAATATTAGAAGACGGTTCGAATCGGATGTCTCTGGTAATGTTGCTTTTGAACTTATTGTTTTTTTATCGCTCCAGTAACGATCGCAGTGACTTTATGATTGATTATTAAAGGCCAATTTTAAGAAACTGTTTTCGTCTTCATGCCTCCTCGACACATAAATTTCACTGCTAGCTTTGCAAAATTTAAATTAGTTTACCAATAAGTGTAACAAATTTGGTTATGGGCCCAGTCCATGTACTGTGTCGAGACAGGCTAAACAGTTGAACCAGGCCATGAACTTGGTCTATTTAAATACTGTTCCAGTCTAGAACTATTTTTTTATGAACTCTGTTGCTAGTACGCTAAATCGAGTAACAGGTATGGAGTTTAACAACCAGATATCAGTGTTGACTCCAAATAACTGGAATACGTGGAAGCATGATATGCAAGTACTCTTAATGCATTATGGTTGCTGGCAGTTTATAATACAGACCAAGCCAGAGCAACCTGATGAAGAGGCAACATACCAGGAAAAATTAGATCTACAACTTCGTAAGGATAGATGTTATACGTTGATCTATACTAACATCAGTTCAGATTTGAAACATCTGATAACGGAAACAACTGACGGAGTAGCGGCATGGAAGATATTAAAATATCACTTCGAACCAGTCACAAAAGCAAGAGTAATTCAACTATTAGATCAATTTTTGGAACAAAATACCAACCAGGGGAAGATGCTGGAATCTTCATATCTCGTGTAAAGACAGCGGCAACCAGACTACAAGAAGCGGGTCATAAATTGGTCGACCTGTACATAGGATTTCAATTAATAAGGTGGCTTCCTCAGAATTCCAGTCTACCGTGTGCAACAAATCTACAGATGGAAAGAAGAGGACTTCAGAGTTGTCAAAATTGAAGCAGAGCTGATATTAGAAGCTAATCGTCTTCAGTTGATGAAACAAGATTTGGAGAAAGCGGAGAATGCCTACTTGAGCAGTTTCACTTTGAAGAAGTCGAAGACGCGTTACCTGGTGCTACGGCTGCAGCTCATGGAAATCAAAGGGCAAGAATGATTACCAAAAGAAAGGTGGTAAGGTATTTGACTGTAAAACTATTAAAAATGTTAAACAATCTATTAAGACTATAGGTCCGTGTTATGTATGTAATAAGTACGGGCATCTTAAAGTAAATTGTAAAGATAAAAAGTCTCTACAAAAAATCTCCTTCAACTGTAAATGAAACTTTTAACACAGAGTTTGATAAAGGTGTTTGGGTAATAGATACTGCTGCCACGAGTCATTTTTGTAATGACAAGAGTTTATTTCTAGATCTTAAACCGATAACTAATATGAAAATGTCGTTAGCCACGGAGGATAAAAGTTGTCCCGTAGAAGGTATCGGTACACTTAGATTTCGGATAAAAATATAAGGGGAATTTTCATGAAATAACTTTGACTGATGTTTTATTTAATCCTAAGTTGAAGAGAAATTTGTTATCCGGTTCCAGATTAGAAAGTAAAGGTGCGCATTTTGTGGGTACTAAATGTAAAATTAATGTTTTTAATAAAGACTGGATAAAATTGTTCTCAGCGACACGCCATGAAAATTTGTATTTTTTTAAGCCGGATCATTATATTATACCAAAGAGTAAAGAAATTAGTTTTTTTTTAGTGATGTAACCGCTAAAACAAAAAACGGATCAATAGAAATATGGCATCAACGCTTTTGTCATGTTAATAACGATTACTTGGTAAAAACTAGTAAAAATGATAGTGTAAAAGGTCTCCCACGCTTAACTGATAATGGTAAGACTCATTGTATACCGTTAAAATTAGCAAAGTCCAAGAGAATTTCATTCAAAAGACGGGGGCCGTAAGATCAAAACGTCCATTGGAATTGTTGCATATGGACATCTGTGGTCCAATGCCAACTGAAAGCCAAGGCGGTAATAAATATTTCTTGAGTATAATTGAAGATTATTCAAGAAGGTGACTGTATTTCCCATCCGAAATAAATCTGACGTATTTCATACGTTTATATGATTTCAGAAACGAGCAGAACGTTTTCTAAGTAAAAGGTAATAGCAGTTAGAACTGATGGCGGACTAGAATTTTGTAATAAGAATATGGATAATTTCTTGACCGAACTGGGTATAAAGCATGAGGTAACAAATTCATATACGCCAGAAATGAATGGGGTCGCGGAGAGATTCAATTTAACCGCTCTAGATGGCATCAAAACATTGCTTAAATCTAGTGAAGTTCCCCATAAGTTTTGGGGAGAAGCACTACTTTGTTTCACTTATGCGTGGAATCGAATTTGTCACAAAGACAGTAACGAAACGCCTTTCGAAAAATATTCAGGTAGAAAACCATCAGAATTGCATCTAAAACCTTTTGGATGTTTGGCATATGCTGGTGTGCCAAAACAAATTAGAAAAAATTCGATATGCGTGCGAAAATGGGAATTATGATGGGATACGCACAACGTACTAAGGGTTATAGAATATGGTTGATAGATGAAAATAAATTAGTCGAAACTATTAATGTAAGATTCGATGAAAATAAGAGGGGAATTAATTTTAGACAAAAAGTTAATAGTAACCTTGGATATAATTTAAACCTTCCTGATTATTATGATGATGAGGATGATTTTGATAGAGTAAAAGATTCATTAACGAGTCGTTTAGTTTCAAAGACAAGTACGGAAACGCCCTCAACATCTGAAAACCCAGATGTAACTTCCGATAATCATAGTTTGATCCCATGTACAGAGGTTAAGTGGATTCGAAATATAGGTAGAAAAGTAACTGGATCTAACGTATATTATAGTATAGAAGGAGAAGCAACCCGATTAAAATCTTTTAACGAAATAGAGAGATACTGTAAGAGGCATAATATTGAGTATGATCCTAGTTTATTTAATTTTAGAAAAGATAATATCGAATTCCAGGGATTTTCAGATTTGTCAGAGCAACAAGAAGCTCTTATGGTTGAAGTAACTATTCCTATTTGTTACAAACAGGCGATAAGATCCAGAGACGCATCTAAATGGCATGATGCAATGGATAAAGAAATTAACGTAATGATGGAACGTAAAGTTTGGGATTTAGTTGATCATCCGGATAATATAAAAATTTTAGAAAACCGTTGGGTTTATACCATTAAATATGATGAAAATAATAAAATTGTTAGATACAAGACCCGATATTATCTCAATTCCAAGCAAACCCGGGAATAAAACATTGGAATTGCTTATTGAGATTATTAGGTTATTTAAAATACACTCAAGAATACAAATTAGAACTTTCAAAAATTAAATCATTAAAGCTAAGATGTTATTCAGACTCGGATTTTGCTACAAATAGGGATGATCAGTGTCAATGGGAGGATTCATAACTTTTATAGACGAAACTCAATTTCTTGGCGAACTTTCAAGCAAAAATCCGTTAGTCTGTCGACCATGGAAGCTGAGTATGTTAGTTTAACAGAAGCACGTAAGGGAATTCATTTGGCTAAAGAATGTAATTAATAATAAAAGTTTAAATTTGGAATTAAGTGAAAATGTAATGTTTTGTGATAATCAAGCTGCTATAAGTTTTCAAAGTCACCAGTAGAAAATTATAGAACAAAACATATCGATGTTCGTTATCATTTTCTAAGGAATTTGATATACGACAAGGTTTTCCAAATTAAATATATAAGTACCAAAAATAATTTGGCGGACATTTTTACCAAACCCTTGGTAAAGGAAAATTGTTAGAATTTTGTAGAAAATTATTTCTTTTTTAGAGAATAAGACTTTGTTTCTTTAAGATTAAAATATTAGTTTGTTTATTACAATAAAGATTGTGAATAAAATGTATTTTTGTGTTAAATTGTATAACATGTGATTATAGATTAAAATTAATTTACTGATTTGTAAGAGATAATGGTGCGAGATTGGAAAAAAGGGGGCCGATTGTTAGACATTTAAAAAAAATCGGATCCAAATTTTTATGATCTCCTTGTGTTATTTTTCCAATCTCGTTCCATTATCTCAATGAAAGTAAGCACACCGATTCGAACCCGATCTTTTTGAGTTTCGTGATTTGTGATTGGCAGCAACTGCAATGCAAATCGAGCGAGTATTTAAACTCGGCTCATGTTAGTTTTTAAAAGAAGAGAAAAGGAAGGAGAAACAGAAATATAAGAAGTGTGTGAGTGGTTTCTCTCTTAGAGGGAGAGAACGGCTGGTTGGCAATGCAACTGCAGGTTGCATCACCATTTAGATTAGAAATTCATTTTACAATATTAGAAGACGGTTCGAATCGGATGTCTCTGGTAATGTTGCTTTTTGAACTTATTGTTTTTTTATCGCTCCAGTAACGAGCGCAGTGACTTTATGATTGATTATTAAAGGCCAATTTTAAGAAACTGTTTTTCGTCTTCATGCATCCTCGACACATAAATTTCACTGCTAGCTTTGCAAAATTTAAATTAGTTTACCAATAAGTGTAATATATATATATATATATATATATATATATATATATATATATATATATAGGGTGCATGATAATCCTAAGGGCGGTACAGGCAAGTCGAAAATAAAAGATTATTTTTTTAAAAAAATTATTTTCTGGAAAGGAAGCAAAACCGAGTAAATTCTGGCATTATAAAAAAGAAAATACATATTTGCACTGATATAATATACTTATAAATGCATCACTATTACACAATGTATTTGATAATTAATTTATCAGTACTAAATTAAGAACAAGTTTAATATTAACTAGTGAGAAGTATGGGATTTTCTCACAGATCAGGTTTTCCAAGGAAAGGTAATCATTAGATACTGATACTCTAAGGATTTTCCTAAACTTAGATGAGATTTTTATTTGGTCTTCAAATTAACCACTGCAAAATTAGACCAGTTTCCCAAAATGATTATTAGCGATCAGAAATAAACGATTGAGGAAATAGATATTTAATTAAATTAAAAGTTATATATATATATATTGCAATATGTTTCAGTTTGAAAAATTATAAAGGAAAAGTAACAAAATAATTTTAATCTTACATAAATATAAATTACTTAAATAGCTATTACTTAAAAAATAATAATACTTATTTAATACATACATAAGACTGAAAATAATTATTATTATTTAATACTTATCTTTGTAATTTGTACAGTTTATAATTAGGGTCGCATTATTGCATCAACAGCTTACAAATTATAGTTAAATTAAAAATATGGAGGCTTAATTTCCAATTACATGAAAAGCACATTATATGTTATTGTGAGTATCGTAAAAAAAGGGGAAAAAAGTACAAATTATTTTCGAAGTACAAAGACATTTCAAAAAATGAAGCATAGTGGAGGAACAAGAAAATTTACCAAAATAAAGAAAAAAGTACATGTTTCTGTATTCAAAGGAAATTCGTGTAAATGATACACGATAAGAGTGTCGAATGCTAATGTAAAATTATCGGGGGTGACACCGAAATATTCATGACATCGAACTCATGCATATTCATCGTATGACATCAACTACACAATGAGAAGTAAAAAAACAAGTTTTTCTTCCCAGAGAAAAGTATTAGAGTACACTGATGTAGACTTTTGTAAGCTCTTAAGCTGACATTTCGTTTTACTCTACCGACGCTTCAAAGATGTCTTAAAATACAAAAAATACATTCGGTAAGGCTACTCTTATATACATACGTGCATAAAGCCTTTATCCGAAATTACAATTTTATTATTCAAAAGTTTGTGTGAAAACCTAATTATTAAGAAGTATTGTTTTATTGATTACAAATAATGATATAAACTATTATTATAATTAATTTAATAATAAGATGATTTTGCTAGAACTAATTTGTTTTTTTTTCTGCAGTTCAAATATTTTCTAAATTTGTTACATTTGAAATATTTCAATCTTAGGTAAATTTCAATAATTATATACGTATACAATTTTTAATATACTCTGTCTGAGTGAAAAAAATTGGGTTTCTTTTACAAAAGTCAAAATAGATAAAATGTTCAGATTAAAAAAAAGGATGGATGCTCAGTATTAAAAATATAGCATACTGAAGGCTGCTTTATAAATAAGTAGGGTTTCATCAGTTGTACTGTTAGAAAATCGTCCCCTTTTCTGTGTATATTAAAGAGGGAGATCCCATGGAATACATTGGATATACGTTCTAAATCGATTATTAATAAGATGCTTACATACGTAAAGAAGTATACAAATTGTAAGGATTATGATCAAATAAAAAAACAGTTATTGCCAGATTCAATGATTTAAATACAAAGAAAAAATTGAAAAATAAATTATACAAGGAGTGACACGCACAAAAAAAAATAGAACTTGGATGTAACTATATTAAAGACGTCATCTTAGCCCCCTCCTCTATTCATGTAGCCAGTTTCGTCTCAAACCATTTCGCCAGTGGGGCATCATGGCTATTAGTGCGCCATTGAGTGAACATGTGTCAATGTTTTCTGCCGGAAAAATCTCGAATATACATCAAGCTTTATGCGAAAAAAAATGTCAAGCACGAAAGCATTTCGAATATTAACTGAAGCGTATGGCGTTAAAACTGCATCTCGTGCACATGTGTTTGAATGACATAAGTGGTTTTCAGGAAGAAGGGATAGTGTGGAAAAGGATGAACATGCTGGGTGTCTAAGATAAGCGATTATAGACCAAAATATTGTCAAAATTTGTGATATGAGATTGTTTCCACTCACATCAGTGGTCACATTAATAATCAAAATTAAAACGTTGAAGTACTAAAAAGACTTCGTGAAAAAAAGTAAAAAAAAACCGGGTAATATAAAAAAAAATTAAGTCAATTCCTGCTTAGGGCCACGCAAAAAAGTGAGTGTGTTCAGGACTTTTTGCCACCACTGTATATAGAGGCAAAATATTATTATAATAGAACCACTTTTCACAAAAGGAGAACATTTCGAAAAAAAGATTATTCTAAGTAAATTTTTTACCAAAATATTGTATTTAAATAAATGTTTTTTTGTCAAAATGTCCTTAAAGCAATAATTTTATGCATATATTCTAATCTAAGTGACACAAAATATTAATAAAATTATCCATTTATGCGCTTTTGAAAATCACGGTTCCGAACGCAGTCGCATACCTTAAGTTTTGTATAGAAACGATTTGGAAAAATATAATAAAATATATAAGGAAAATGTGTCTATTATTCTAAAAGAAATTAGAGAAGAAATGTGCGAAGAGTTTTGTTTCATGGTGCATATGGGCCTTGATTTTTCAAACTTTAAATAGTGTTTTACACCTTACTGTTCATAATTGTAACATATTTATTGATGATGATAAAGACGATGATAAGATCTTTTAAATTAGATATTATTTATTTTTATTAAAGTAATTTATAATTTACAATTATTAGATTTATAGTGCTTGGAGAAAATATTTATCTGCTAGCATACAATATTAACGAAATCTTTGAAACGTAAGATATATGTTAGTTTTAATATAGTTTGAATTACTTTATTCACTAACACAACTTTCAACATATTATTTTTTAAAACTTTCCTCTTCTCTGTTCACATATACACACAACACTTTATGTATTTAACGTATCTAAATTTCAAATTACATGTTATTTGTAGTATTTAGATAACATTTATCTGAATAAAAAGAAAGGAAGCGAATTTTTCAAAATTCACTAGGGACATTTAGTAAAAGTAAAGAGATATAAGAGAAACTCTGTAAAACAAATGAACAAAAAAAATGTATTTTATGTCCTAACAATACTACTAGAACGGTTACAGGATAAAAGTGCTAGATTCTAATACTATCAGATTGCCAAGGGAGCTGCTAAAATATTCATGACAAGAAGGTCATGCATATTCATTGCTTCCCACAGGCTGCAGTGTGAGAAGAAAGAGGCCTTTCTTTCCAAAGTACGAAATACAAGACAAGAGTTGAAGAAGACCTTATCCTAGGCTCGCAGATCTGCTTATATTAAAGTTTTAGTTCGTCTTGAGTTTCTGTTGGTTATTCGAGTAGATATTTGTATCAATAAATCTTTATTGGTAGAATAAATTATGTTTCACGCGTGTCTGAAAGGTTAAGTTCGGAAGAGTTTTTCGATAAATGTTAATAATATGAGTTTAATTTAGAAATACAGGCTGAATTGTTCGATGTCTTTCGTTTTAATTTTATAAAATTGTTTTCAGTTTAATTAACATTTTAACAAATATATTATTAATTACTTCGTTTAAATTTTAAGATATAATTGCTGATATTTATTAAAAGTGAGTTAAATAACGCTTAATAACCTCTGACACATTAAATAAATATACTTTAACTCTAATACTATTTTTTTATTTCTATTCAAAATTTCCATATAAAAATCTTTCATAAAAATCCTATGTATAAACGGTTAATCTTGATTTTTACTAAACGATGCCTCTCCTTATACAAATTTTATAATTCCTTATTCCTAATTAAATGGAATTTTAATATTTTATAAATATTTGAAATCGTGTGCATTTAGAGTTTTTATACAAACTAGAATGAAGTTTTTTTTTCATTTTATGAACTTAATTTAAGTGATTTTTTACTCTCCTTTTATTCACTTAAGATGAGGTGAGAAAAAATGGCTAAATATTAGATGAAAGTGTATGCTTTTAATGTTTTTTAAAGCACCTCTACTGTTTTAACTTCAAAATAATTAACAGCATTTTATATCTATGATAATGTACAACTATCTATTTATAATTATTTGGACAACTATGTAAATGCCGATATTGGAGTTCTTGATATAAGCAGATATACCAACATCAATGTATAATTCCCGGGCAGTATAGAAAGTAGACCGCTCAAATTGTCCACGTGATTTTGAGAAACGGATGTCCGACCCCAGTGCGTTACAATTCCGTAGTCACTTTCCGACCCGAAAAAAACGAATTAACCCATCTTGCAACCATCCTATTCGGTAATAATTTTTCTCCATAGGCTTTCAATAATCCTCGATAACATTCTGCTGTGTTTTTACCATGGGTAACCACAATTTTAAGCATCGACCGCTGATCTTAATTTAAAAATATACCTTAGGAAACGGAGTTTTCACTTTAACGCCACATAGCAAATACCCTTCTAACTAGATCGAATGTTTTTTAGCACTTTACATATCGACAGTAGAGCCACCTCACCTTTCTCATGTCCGTTTTGATCAATCCCATCTTCTGTGAGTGTATATATTAAGTTCCCACTTTTTAATTTACAGCCTACGTATAAATATACGTTCATTCATCTTTCAAATCATGTTTTTTTCATTTACAAGCAACGCAGTTAAATTATATATAAGGACTTACTATTCCTGCATCATTCCGTATTAATAACTATCTCGCCCTCTAGTAGCAATTACATGAAGTGGAGGCTAATCTCCTTATGAATATCAAGTGATCATAATGATTTAGCCACTCAATGCATATACGCATGTATTTATGGGGGGGATAGGTGTCCAAAGACTTTGAGTTCAGGTAGATAACATCGTTAGGAATCACATTTCTACTGATTTCTACCTCGTGGATTCAAAAAAGTAAAGATAAACACTTATTAAACAACAAAAGAGAAACGAATGAAAACACTATATCAGGCAACAAAATAGTACAGGTTGACCTGCAATCATAACTTTAGTTAATTGCCTCTTGAAACCTTAATGGGTGAGATATATATCCCAAAATACTCCTATATATATGAGCTAACATATGGTGAATATGTTGGCTTTCTTTGAATATCGTTCTCATTGTAACCTTGCAGAAGTGTATCCAATTTTTGATCGACCATAGGCATAGGTATAACCTTCAATATGCATACCTGAAGCAAATAAAGTTCACTGCATGCAGTTAGCTTCTCAAAAGAAGTTAACGCAGTGTTTCTCAAACTGTGGGGCCCGGCACCCTAGGGGGGGCGTGATAAGCCGTACAAGGGGAGCGCGAGCGTATCGGAAAGTCGAAAAAAAAAGATTATTTAAAAAATTATGAATTTACTAAATATAAACAAAATGTATTCTGGCATAATAAAAAATACACATTTACTCTGAAAAAGTAGACTTATAAATGTATCAGTACGCGGTACAATATATTTGATACTAAGTATCAATACTAAGATAAGAACAAGTTTAATAATTACTAGTGATTTTTCAATGGGCTTATCATACACAAAATTTAATACTTATCTTAATACTTTGTGCGGTCTAAAATTAGGTCGTATTGTAGCTTTAGCGTCTCTCAAATTATTATACATTATTACTGCATTCAAAACAGTTTTATTGTATGGCGAAAGGAAGCGCGACGAAAGTTCTGATTGAAAATTGGGTCGCGAATATAGAAAGTTTGAGAAGTACTGAGTTAACGCGTTGACATCGAAGAATAGCGCAAGGTATCACTATTCATTTCAAAGTATGAATTTGTATTAAATTATACTTCTATAAAAAGATTCCCTACCTCCTCTTTTAGATGTTAGAATTTGTGAGTCACACACACACAGAACACACAAGGGTATGTATATATGTGTAGCATAATAAAATAAAATAAAAACATAAGAGCCAAACTTGTGCTTCATATACACACTGGTGTGCAAAAATTAATGACGAAGTCGAAAATTTAGCATATCAGCTGAACGAAGAGGCAGAGCGAACAGAAAGACCAATCAGGGGATTAAGTAAGGTGATGTACGGTAGCACATGCGCAGATATGCAGGTAGACGTAATGGGGGAGTGTCTGAGTAGTATAAAGCATGTTGTCGGTGTAAGATCAGTATTTCTGGCAAATAGATTGCACGCCGTATAGCAGTTAAAATCACACCGAGTTGCTGCTTCAGCAAGAAATGGCGAAAAATCAATCTGTTAGACGACATCTGGATGCTTTTACCCGAGGTCGAATCATTGGAAAGTTGGAGGAAGGCTGCAGTGTGACAAGTGTGGCTGCAGAGTTCGGAATAGCTCACGACATCGTTTCACGACTTTGGAGACAATTTCAAACTACAGGAACAACTATCCGGGGATTCAGTAGTGGTCGTCCACGAGGAACCACACCCGCAGATGACCGGTACATTGTCTTATAGGCCAGAAGAAACAGGCGCAGACAGGGGAGAAATCGCTAGACACACGACACAAGCGACTGGACGACCGATATCGCGTTTTACCGTGGTCAGAAGACTGCACGGTGGTGGTCTGTTTGCACGACGCCCTGTACGGTGTGTACCTTTAACGCCTGCCCATCGGAGAAGGCGTTTTCTGTGGTGCCGGGAACACCGGAATTGTAGAGACAATGAATGGGGACGAGTACGCTTTACAGATAAGAGCAGATTCAGTTTGAGTAGCGATTCTCATCGCATACTCATCTGGAGAGAGCGGGAAGCCGCAATCATCCCTCGAACATCATTGAAAAGGACAGGTATGGAGGTCGCGGTGTTCTCGTTTAGGGACGCATCATGCTTGGTAGTCGTACAGACCTTCACATCTTCGACGCATGTTCAGTCAACGGGACCCGTTATTGTAACGAGATTCTTCTTCCATATATGAGTCTTTTTAGAGGCACTATGGGTCTGCAGTTCCTTTTCATCGACGACAATGCACCATGTCATCGCACAGTAGCTGCCGAACAGCTCTTAGAGAGTGAGGATATTGAACGTATGGATTGGCCGGCACAATCTCCGGTTCTCAATCCCATCGAGCATGTATGGGATTTTCTAGGCAGACGCTTGGCACCTCGTACCTTACCACCAGTAACGATTCGGGAGCTTCGATTGGCGCTGCAAGACGAATGGGCAGCAATGCCTCAACAACTCATTGACTCCCTCTTTTCTCAGCATGGGCAGATGCTCTGAAACCTGCCTAGCAGTCAGGGAGACCATATCCCCTACTAAAAACCGGATGTTTCTTGCTGGACACCATCACAGGGATGTTTCGGCCTTCAGTCGCATTGCGCTCCATGCTACTTTTTCAATCAAGCTTCTTTTATCCCTCTGATTTCTCTTTTAGTAAGTGTTGCTTACAATACACATGTCCTTACGTATTGGGGATATTACGGTTTTAAATGTGTTGATTAGGATAGCTTTTGTACAAAGTTATATTGAAAAAACCGTCTCGTCCTTTATTTTCGCACACCAGTGTATATACGAGTATACACACTCGAACCTCTATTTCACGAAGTCACTAGAGGTTCATCTTTCAATATACGTTATAAACTTTATAAAACAAATTTTAAATTCTCGAACACTTTTTATTAAGAAATAAGTAATTATTCACATCTTTTTGTAACTTAAATATATATATATATATATATATACTTATTTTTTATATCTTACCCATAAGAAATGCTTGAAGAAAAATAGGAAAAAAGAATAACGAGGAATACACAGCATTTTCAACATAGAAAATAATTTTATTTTAAAGTTAATGGATGAAAATCTTGGGTATACTGGAAACGAAGTTACCAGTACAACTGATCCACAGTAAAATGAATGGAAGATAGTTCAAGAACACGGGAATCAACTCCACTGAGTTTGAAAGGGAATATCGAAGATGCTTCAAATGAATTGGGCAATGTGTTTTTAAAGGTTGCATTTCTTGGATAAAATACCAATAATTAAATTGCTCTAGTCATGTTAGGAAGCAAATAAAACCAGTTCAAGTTTTATGACTACCATAAATTTAGAGAATATCTTGGAATGCCGAGAAATACTTCAAAAATACCGAGAAAAAATTGAATCTCAAAAGAAACTGTTCTTTATATAAAAAAGGCACTTCGCTGTTAAGAGGTTTTTTTACGAAGAAAATCGTGAAATGTTCTTGGTTCCAGGAAAAAGTTTGCTATATAGAAAAATAAGCATAATAGAGGTTTGTAATATGGAGGTATATATATATATATATATATATATATATATATATATATATATATATATATATATATATAAGTGGCGCACACAAGCGGGGTCTCGACCCTCCCCCAAAAAGACCTTGATTATTTTCCGATTAATTATAATTTTAAATATATAGTACGTAAAACTTAATTAAGTATTTGTTATTAATGATTAATTTTATTAATTAATGCTAATTATTTCTTCAATTATTAGTTTTTTACTGCGTTTTATTCCCTAAAATTGACAAAATCAAAAGGAGTATGATACAAGAATGGTGAACTTCCAACTCCGGCCCCCCACCACCTTGAAAAATTCCTGTGTGTGCTACTGATATATATATATATATATATATGTCATGGTTTTGAAGACAAAATTAGATTAAAATTTAAAAAGGAGGTATTTATTCAATCATTTCTATATCTCTTCTGAGACTGAGAGCAGGGAGTAAAAAGGCACGCCACGATTATCGGTTAAAATCGATAACACTTGAAAAACATGTGGCAAGTATCGTGGATTTGAAGAGGGTATATGAAAGTTAATGTTGACATATGTTGACTATTAAATGTAACGATCTGGAATTAGACATGTTTATTGGCTAGGCCATATGTTCTGAAGAAATAAATGGGTGATAAATTAGATTCTTGAAAATATGAACTGAGAAAGATGAGTCAAATGCTAGATAGGAATTTAATTTTTAATCTAATTTAATTATATATATATATATATATATATATATATATATATAAACGAAAATATAAAAATATACAGATAGTTATAAACCTAAGATAACTAAAAATAGGAAGAAAAAGGCACAGTAATACAATGACAAACTCCTGGCCTTAGGAACCAGGATTGAAGGTTTAACCCTCTGAGTGGATGGCCCGCTAATTAATTTCACTTTGAAAGCGATCTACTTTTTCAAAGCCTTCCCCTGTTAAAACTGCGGGAGGTCCTCAAATGGTTTTGTAGGAGATGATGTTATTGCTTTTCGGTGTCTGTGTTGTTAGAAAGAGGAGGTTTCTCATTCATAGCTGTGGCCTAGGGCGAGGATTGTGAAATGGACATTTTTCTCCACTTCACGGCCAACAGAAACTTCTCCCAATTTATTGCAAATATATATTTCATATATTTGGAAAACTTGCTCAATTTCTGATCTAAATACTAATTAGGTTTTAAGAAATTTTATTTTTCTGTATTTTGATTTTAAATTCGGTTTCATTTTAAAGCATTTTTGCATTCCTAGATTGAATTAATTAAAAATATTTTTTAACACAATCCATTATTTCGTGTGAAATGGCTATTAACTACAATTTTAATTTCTAAAATCATTTCTGTTTGCTCATGTTTTTAAGTTTTTGAGTTTTCTCACATTTACTTAATTAAGATTGATTTAAAGACCAATATATTTTTTGACACATAGTTTATATAATTTAAAAGCTCTATACTTTGTCTTCATTAATTTTTTTCTTTTTGAAAAATGCCATAACCAAAATGTACGCAGGCTACTGTGATAAATAATACTTGAAAGGGATGAAATATGACTGAAAATGGTAAATTCTAAAATCCAGCTTTCAGATGATATTACAATTAGATTACAGAATGCAAATGTCGCAGAATGAACTAAATATTTCCCTGACGTACCACAAACTACATTATAATAAATATATTGTAGTACTACATTACAGTATTTTTAAAGTCATGCAATAAAAACTTAAACTTGCTTACCTGCCACATGGGGAACTGAGAAAAAATACATTATTTACAATCTTGGTGATTTCTGGATTACGTTTGTATCACTACTATTTTCTGTATAAATATTTTGCATTTAAAACTCTTGAGAATATATAAGGTTCTGATAAAACGGAATAATTGATCAAATTAACAAATGTTATCAATATTATGTCGAAGAAAACTTTGAATTAGAAAAGATATTTTCAGTCATATCTATATATATTTCAAGTAGAATTTTCATGTAGAACGAAAGTTGGATAGCAACATATTAAAAAATTAAAGCTTTACAGGTATTGGAACTTTTTTTTATGCCTTTACAAATTTTAAATGTGTTTTTCTCAGATTTTTAATTTTGAAGATGAGAGTGTTTTCTAATACCTAAGGCGTTTTCCTGTACAAGATAGAGTCGCGAAATATCTTGTAAATATTCCTAACATATTTTCTAGTAATTTGCTTCTAAAATCTAAGTATTTCTTTTCCTTAAATTTTTATACAAATATTGTATCCAAGTTTTTGATGTTTCACGACTAAATCGTAAATATAAGAAAGAACAGTCAAATATCACGAGTGCAGACGGCGCTCGCTGATATTTGAGTGAAAAATTACAGCAGGATAAAATGCGACCTCGTTTCAATTATATGTAATGTGCATATTTGGTACTGTTTAGCGTACTCGAATTAACTCAAGTGCACACGTCAAGGTTTTATATTGCATTCTAAGTCAACACGGTGGCTACTGACGAGCAACTACGTAATTTTGAACCGTGGTTAAGTGACGAGGACGATACCTGAGCTGATAAATCCCCTTCCAAACTTCCACATCACACCAACGTGAGGACTTTTGACCTCGACGTGTTTAACGTGCATCCGCTTCTCTTCAACGCTAAACCTTTGTGGTAGCAGGTCTCGAACACTGGACACGAGTTTATAACCATGGCCATCAGGCTACCGTGCCCGCAAAAGAAAATAGCATGTTTGAAAGAAATGTAATGGAGAAGTATATTTGAAGAAATAACTTCAAAACTTAACGAAAAACCAAAATATCAAAATTTATTTTAGGAATAATAGTGAATATAACGTCGTACACCTAAAACCAATTTATGCAGTGTAATTTGAAAGTGAACGTTTTCCCTTTTAGAGAAACTTACTATAATTATGTCCAATTCCTTTCATTTTGCTCTAAGGGGATCCCGAAACAATGTAATTTTTTTGGTACACAAAATTACTTATGGTTGAATCTAATACAATTCCCTACAAAATGAATGAAAACCCTTTTTTTTATCATATAAATGGTGTTTGAATAGGAGATGGTTAGTTAATAAGAACATTTAAAACATGTCGGCAATCTATGGACCTGTGGCACGTGATACAATTCTTAGAAGCACTCAGCACTACTCTACAAATTTGTCAATTCTAGAGTGGATGGAAGTTGATAATAGACCTTATTTCACAAACATCTTCTGAGTTATGGACATTTATGGAACTACAAAATAATCTGAAAGATAATTCTAAGGATAAATTTACAGCTATTTTGTAAATAATTGAATGTTATTGCTAGGGGATTTAATTGTAGAAAAAGAAAATTTAATGTACTCTGCTTTCCACTTATGATTCGGCATATCAAAGTAAAAAATCTTTCCTAATATGAAAAATATTTCGACTGCGTAAAGAAATTGTTTAACAACTGAATGCTCAGAATCGTGTCACGCATTATACCCCTGGTTTTGCGATATGAAAGAAGAGTGGTGAAAGAGATAATTCGCATTACAATTTTTATTTAACTGTAATGAAGGGAATAATTTATATTTCACTTTGTCTATTTCTTATTTTAATAAATGTGTTGGAAAGATACATTTTTTTTTTTTATCTTTGTTGAAGAAATAGTACTATTTTATATTGTTTATTTTTATGTTAATAAATGTATTTTATTAATCCATAATTAATATAAAAATAAAACTGTAAATCTAAATTATTTACCTCTATTCTTTAAATCTGCAAATATTACCGTAAGAATCGAAGGATTTCAAAAATTTCCTACTATGTGGCACGCTGAATGATACTGACAGATTGGTTTGGCACGTCTTAGCTACACAGTTACCACCCCTGATTTAAAATGTTGGGTAAGATAACCATTATATTTATAAAATTTTATAAATATACAAAAAAGGAGAGTATTTTGGCAATACTTGTTTTAAAAGGAGTAAGGTTTACGAGAACGAAATATAAAATTGCGTTAAAATTATTGGTACTCTATCAACCGTACTTCTTATATATATATACATATATATGTAAGGATAATTTAATTAGATTAAAAATTAAATTCCCTATCTAGCACTTGACTCATCTTTCTCAGTTTCCATCTTCAAGTATCAAACTAATCACCCATTTATTTCTTCCGAACATATGGCCTAGCCAATAAACATGTCTAAATCCAGATCGTTAAATTTAATAGTCAACATATGTCAGCATTAACTTGCAAGCACTCTCTTCAAAGCAGCGATACTTATCATATGTTTTTCAAGTGTTATCCACTTGAAACCACCACCGTGGCGTGTTTTTTCCTCCTCTCTCGATGTCAGAACAGATGTACAAATGAAAGAATAAAGGTCGTCTCTTCACTTTTCTAACTTTAATCTGATTCTGTCTTAAAAATCATGACAGAATAATGGCGGCAGGATCTTTGTCTACGATCTTAATGTAAAAAAACTAATCTTTTTTATAAAATATTTTTAAATAAAAACGAAATCCTACTGCAGTAATAACTGATATGAAGAATTTTATGGAAGACTGACGGCACTCTACATTTGTTAGCTGAGGACGTTGTGTTACCAGAATTGAAAAATGGTACGGAAAAAGAAAAAAAACGCGCTAGTGATCCCCGGAAGAACATCGCTCTTAACACCGAGAAAAATGCAGTGTTTACCGCTGAACGATATTCTGTCTTTGCTGAAGAGGCCATCCAGTTTACCGTGAATGGAAGAAACATTCTAATGGAGGGAAAAAGAAAAAAAAATGGGGAAAGCGTGAATCCCCTAAACTCCATGATGAAAGATGTCAATCCCTTCCGCCAGAATAGATAAAAAATATGGTTTTCTCCGAATGGTATTGTGATTTAGTTCAAGTGATACAATGATGGAATTACCAATATTGAAAGAAAAATAAAAGGAAAAAATCTTCTTCGCCGGAAAGTATGCACGATAATAAAGTGAAATAGTGAAGTATCAACATGGAAAGAAAAATAAATAAAATTTTACTAGTGAAATACAGTGACAACAGCATCTGGATTACCGTTCACCAAGTGTTTCTGCCGCTGCAAAGTGGAGGTCAGTTAAATTGTATATTTCCAATTTTAGTAACATTGAAGAACTGAGTTTTGCTGAACAGAACTTTATGAAAAAGAATAATATATGGTATTTAATTTTTATAATATAGTTGTGTTATAAATGAGATATTTTCTTTATATTTTAATTGAGAAAACAAAGTATATAGGTTTAGTCATACAAAATTTTGAGAAATTTTAATATATACTTCTCATAATTTTATCTTAAGATGTCGAAGGAGTTAAGAGTTGTGATAGAAATTGGTGTTTTAAAGTGAAAGATATAAATTAAGTTTTTAGAAAAATGACTAATGAGAGAACTAATACTAGAGATATTGATTGTTATAAGAAACAAAAGTAAAGTTGTATTCTTTTTTTTTTTTCTCCATTGAATTCAATTGTTTTGTTAATTATTTTATTCAGCAGTAGTCTTATTGCATGTCATTTAATTTTTTTTTTTTTATTTTGAAATTGTGTGTTTTGATATACAGGCCATATATCAGGATTCACTATTTCTTAAAATTTTCCTTATCTAAAATTAAAATTAACTTAATAACTGGAAGCTTATTTTTGGATATTATACAGTGGATAAGCGAGAATACAATCATTATAATTTTGTGTATGTCTCGAAACATTAAGAGGACAAACTTGTTTTGTTTGATATGTACACCTGTCATTGTTTCTTATCAGCATCCCTGAACATCTGTGAGTTGATGACGCAGATTTCTCAGAGAGATGTGTTCAAAATTAAGTAAGGTGATACAGTTTCATTAGTGAATGTGTGATGTAAGAGAAAATTAATAATTTTTGTCTATGAAACGAATTTTTAGAAGGTTACGGAAAGATTTAAAATATTGTATGCGATATTGTTAAGTTACAGTGAATATTGAGAAAATTTTCATACATACTAAAAGTTATTATTGAAGTGAGTCCACTTTTCCGACTCAAAATAATAAATAAAAGTGCTCTTATATTCTTATATTCTTATAATACTTATATTCTTATATATATTCCTATATTCTTATAATTTTTACATTTTATAACGCATATAAAATAAAATATTGTTTATTGTGTTGGATAGTGCATAGAAGTTGTGTGTTATACACCGTTTTCATATTATTAATAAATTCATTTTATTGGTGTCTATGTTTTTTTTTTTTAAAAATGTATTTCATATATGCAAAATTTAGTGTATCAATGGCGCCAGAGTAGATTTTTATACAAAATTATTATTTTAACATTTGTATGATTTCATGTATTTTTATATTTACAATCTTATTGTTTGATATATTATTTTCCAACATAATTTTTTGAAAATATCTACCAGCTATAATACGAATCTATTATTATGAAGGAATAGGAGGAAACGCGAGCTCTTTTCTGGATGTCGAATAGATTTAAACAAACTAATCTTCAATTATATGTATGGAAATTCATTTTTATCAATTAATTGTCATTACTGTGCTTGTTGTTATAGTTTCATTTATTAAATTGCATTTTGATTTTAGTATTCCTATTGCTTAAATATTTCTACTGTTTTTAATATGTGTTTCTAAATAATGTTATGTATTGTTTTGTGTTTATTGAAAATTGATTAAGCTTGTAAAGAGAGAAAAAAAAACCACGCCATGACTCCCTTTTAAAATTGGGGGCAAATGTAAGGATAATTAAATTAGATTAAAAATCTAACACTTCCCTATGTAGCACTTGACTCATCTTTCTCAGTTCCCATCTTCAAGTATCAAACTAATCACTCATTTATTTCTTCCGAACATATGGCCTACCCAATAAACATGTCTAATTCCAGATCGTTAGATTTAATAGTCAACATATGTCAGCATTAACTTGCAAGCACTCTCTTCAAAGCAGTGATACTTACCATATGTTTTTCAAGTGTTATCCGCTTGAAACCACCACCATGGCATGTTTTCTTCTCCTCTCTTTGTGTTAGAACAGATGTACAAATGAAAGAATAAAGGTCGTCTTTTCACTTTTATAACTTTAATCTGATTCTGTCTTAAAAATCATGACACACACACACACACACACACACATATATATATATATATATATATATATATATATATATATATATATATATATATATATATATATATATAAGAAGTACGGTCGATAGAGTACCGTAGTTACTGACAACTCGTGACAATGACTTGGAAATTAAGTTCACAATTCATTGTTATTAAAATATATAAAATTTTACATGACTTATTTTTGTATTTGTTATTTTTATATTCCTTACTGAAAGCAACAAATGGGAGTTCATTACCTGCCAAAACTGCAGAGGCCTGTTTGTTTACTCCAGAAGTTCCTACCTTATGCTTACTCTGCCCTACTAAGTAAAAATGCCGTCTTCTGCTCGTCAAGATCATGGAATTGCAGATATTTTTTCCATATATTTTAAATATTAGTTTCCTAACTTCTACATCAGCCTTTTAATAGTCTACACTCCTGCAAAGAAGTCTGAATTCAAAACTATAAAAACATATTATTCCCAACAATGTCATTTATAACTTTATTTTTTATAATCTATGAATGCGTTAAACTATTAATTTGTTATCGCGACTATTTAATATTAAATGCGAAAAACGAACAAGTTTCAAACTGAAACTTAAATTGAATTTTTCAAAAATTGTCATCGATATTCTCATAACTTTTACATATTGTCATTTTAGCATATCACACATCTATCTTCTATGCAAAAATCTATTATAAGTTCATCAAATGTTTCAGCATATTTTTACTCATAACATGCAGTTTTCAACCACATTGTGAGGTCGCGGTAGCCTAATGGTCAAAGTAACGGACTCGTAGCAGGCGTGTCATGAGTTCTACCCTAGCACCACTGAAGATCTGCCGTGTAAAGGGAGCGATGCTTAAGATTCATCCTCGTCACTTGACCATGGTTTAAAATTACGAGGTCCGTCGCCAAGTGAGTGAATATTAACGTCGCACTGTTCAGCTAAACGAGGGCTTTTAGTGATGGACCTCGTAATTTTGAAGCATGGTCTAATGACGAGGGCGACACCTGAGCTGGCACCCCCTTCCTAACTACCACACCACACCAACGAGAGGACATTTCAGCTCTCGATAGATTTAACGTGCATCGCTGCCCTACACGGCGGGTCTTTTTTGTGACACTGGGCTTGAACTCGAGACATGCCAACCATGATTCGATACCTTGACCACCTGGTACCCCGGCCACAGGTCCGTCGCCAAGAGCCCTCAAGTATTTGAGTAGAGAAGAGAGAGAGAGAGTGCGACTTTAATATCCCCTCACTTAATTAAATTATATGAAATTTAAGGAATACTTGAAAAATAGTAGAAGTCGCGAATATATATATATATATATATATATATATATTAAAAAATTAATCTAATGATAATTTTAAATATCCAAAGAATTATTAGTATTTATGGTAAATATATGTGTTTTTCAACTGAGTATGTGAGACACGTATAAATATCGTGTTCGAAATTCCAATGCAGAATTTCAGTGGAGCTAATACAAAATTCGTAGTTTTGCATGGTTAAGATTATAAAAATGTCCAAATTTTAATAACCTTTTCTTCAGTCAACCACTAATGGAACATGAATGATGAGGGATTGTGCATAAATATATATTTTTTAACTTGAATTTAAAAGGATCTTTATATTTATTTATATGCGCAAATGTTAACTGTAAATTTGTCCAGATGCTTTTAAATACTCTTTATTTGAAGATCCAAATTCAAAAATATATGCTTGTATGAATTTAATGTTCAGACGAGATATAATTTGATATAACATTTGACGAGATATAATTCAGATATAATTTGTTATCTAAACAATACAAAACAAGGGATTCTATGTAAGATGCCCTGAATACCTGGCTTTAAAATTATGAAAAACTAAAAGTTTTAAATAGGGTTTTTTTAACAAAGCATAATTTTTTTTTTTTTGCAAATAATGTAATACAGAAGGTTAAAAATTATTCATGTTTAGAAGTGTCCGAAATTTTAAAAGATTTTAACTTTTGAAACTTTTTTTATTTTTTGACACATAACAAAATAATCATTTTTTAAAAAAATCCCTGAAAGTATTGATTAAAATAAGAAAAATGAAACAGTAAATTATCCTCAATGTTTTAATATATATATATTGAATTTAAATACTACAGATATTTTTTTTAAAAACTTAGACATACATTATAAAAACTTAATTCCATTTGAGAATTTTAAGGTAAAGAAAAAATGAGAATTCTCAACTCGTTGACTTGCAATTATTTCCGTACACTTTAGGGTTTAAAGCAATTCTTCTCATTTTTTACGATTGCTACAGGGGAAGAACTGGTCTCCCCGTGAGCCATAAAAATTCCCCTCAATGCCCATTGTGACTCCCCGACCGTTTCTAATTATCTTTCAAGGTCGTAAACCTTTAAAGGGGGAAAAGAATTCGGAAAAACATGACTTTACCGTTTTTGAACACATTACTTGAAAAGGAAAAAAAATTAGTTTGGTTCATTTTTGTGAAATTGTTGAAAAATTCAGTGTGGTCCGTTTTCGAAGCCTCTCTAGTAGGGCAGAAAAATCCGTGCTGTCCGGTTGGAGGTTTAAACATGTTTTGGGGCTAGCCAACCTTCACCTGTATATATATATATATATATATATATATATATATATATATATATATATATATATATATACATATATACAGGTATATACATATATACACACATATATATATACGTATATTTATATATGTGTGTGTGTGTGTGTGTTTAACAAACTAGATCTCTTTTTTTTCTATTAATTAACGAATATAAAGTATGAAAGGCTTTTTTCTCAAAACTAATTCTAATTTTTTTTTCAAGAAAAATGAAAATATACTGTTTCTTGCATATGGCATTATAAACTGTAGCTGTCTCTCATAAATTATAATTCTAGTTTGTGACATATTTCCATCGGCAATCTCATTTCCTTCCTGCCTTTAAAAGTGTATTGCCATTAATTCTAATCATTTTATCACCTTTTAGAATTCCATTGAAACAGACATAACTTGCTTCTAAATAATACCAGAAACGACTTTGTTGAAATCATGCATAGTGATCAATTGTTCATAGCAATATTATTTGCGACTTTTCTAATTTGTCCATTATCTGTGCCTAGTCGTTAAAAACTGCCGTTAAAAATGTTTTATCACTTAATCATTCTTTTGGTGTCAGTAATTGCTGGAAAAATGTTTAACGAGTCCCAATTAACTGTACTACATTGAAAAAGATCCAATCTCTAATGCTAATGGCATGCTTTTGTCAGTTAAAAACTAACTTAAGTTAGAACGATTACCCGCTGCATAGTTTTAAGGGAATATTTTAAATATTTGAGGACTAAAACTGGTCCGTTATTTTTGAACATTGCTGTATTTCTTTGGAAATAAATCATATTGAAATGTATTGAATTGTGGGATAATTGCATAAAACTGACCAATATTGTTTTTGAAAGAAAAACGTATCGAATATAAAATGCATTGATTAAAATGTAAAAGCATTGTTTTTTATCAAAATTCTGAACATTTATAAACTTGACAAGATAATAGTTTTAATATGGTGCTTAACTTTGCGAAACTGGGAGTTTTTCATAGTTATTTTGGGTATTCAAATTTAGATGTAAACGCATACACATATCACTCATATCCTAAATGAATAATAATAAAAAACTTAAAATAAGAATAGCATACCTGACCAAATGTGATATTTTCAATAAATTGCAAAACAATTCATGGAATAGAATGACTGTGCAAAATAATTTATAGCAAACAATAGACGATATAATATGATAATATTGCAATACTACATCACTGCTAAATAAATAATTGGATAGAAAATATTTATAAGTATTTGTTGAGGTTTATATACTGCGGAATTCACAAAGTCTGGATATAGTTTAAGTTATTTATTATTACAACTCATTTTTACATTTGTAAACTCTTACAAATGGCAAATATTTTCTATGGAATTTTGGGACATAAATTAAGGTAATGTATCTAACTGCTTTTTCTTTGTGTTGTTTTTTAGAAGAAAAAGGCTTTTCTGCTTGATTTTGCAAATAATTTGTACTATCATCATGTACGCTGAAAAATAACTATCACCTTTGTTGCATTAAGCATGTGTCTTAGTTTTTGTTTTAGCTAGTTTCGAAATTTCTCTAAGAATTAAACAAAATAGTTTGTATTAATGCTTTTTTTACTTCAAATGAAATTCAACGATTTTAAAAGGAATTATACCTATAATAAAGTAAATAAGTAGTAAAAAAATTCTACTCCTTCAAATTTTCCTTCCAATAGAAGCATTGTGGCAAATTAGCCTTTGTATACAAGATGAGCCTCCTCTGAGAGTCATCTCCTGATGGCACCATCGATACCAAATTTGGGCCTTGAATTATTTTTTAACTAAAGCTCTCACAGGATGCTAAATATTGCTGAGAGTACCAAATCTAAATTTATACTCAATGGATCTTTTACATATGCCACATAATCATACGAAATGCGTGCCTACGATCTTCACATCTAGAAAATGTATTGACTCCAGCCAAGGTCAAAACCGCAACCTTGGGCTAAAGAAGAGAGCTCTCTAGTTCTAAGCTACCGGGTGAGTGAGTGAATGTGGGGGTTTTGAGCGCAAGAGCCAAATGGGGCTATACTGCGCCAAACATTTGTAAAAATATGAAGACAATTGATAAAATATGTAAAATGAGTAAGTGACAACACGGTTAAAACAGAAGTTAAAATATCAATTAAGTATAAAAATCGTTTTATAAGGATAAATGATATCAAAATTTGGTGGGGAATTCCCCCATTAAATCGGACTAGATTTTAAAATAGAGACATGAAAACAGATGAATGAAAAATGTGAAATTAAAACAAACTTAAAGAAATCCAGGTTTAATGAATAAAAATTAGCTCCTTTTTCTATAACGTGTTGTTGTTAATGCTCTTACATATTCGTGAGGAGTTGTTCGAAAAAAATCCGGCAAGACGAATTCATCTGCAGGTTTTTCTCAAATTCATCCTCCTCCGCGTCATAAACGATCATGTTCTCCTCGTCCGTAGTGTATTCCACGGGTGCTGACTTTCCGGGTTTATGTGGAGCAATCTTTATTCTATTTTTGCTTCATAAAGGTTTTTAAATAATTCTTTTTTCCTTTTTCTTGATCCAGCTTTTGAATTTTGTTTGGAAGGAGGGTTGAACATCGGAGCTGGATTGGAAAGTGGGTATGACTGCTGAAGATTCAGTTGGGGTAATCATATTGTTGGTAGTGGAAAGTACGTTATTAGATATAGGAATAGGTGGCTACGGCTCTGTTTCTGTAGCTGCTATTGAAAAAGTTGAAGGAAGTAGTTGGTGCTTGGGTTGAAGATGATGTAGTAACAACATGATTGGTTGCTGATATATATATATTTGGTTTCCGGTGCGGTTGCAGTAAATGTAAAGGTTGACATTTTATTTTTGTGATATTTTCATCTGTCTGAGCAGTAGCGTATTGTTTTGAAGATATAGTAGCCTGGGCGTATGATTGTGATACTTGAGGTGGTCTTAATTTTCCGGCTTCTAAAAAAGATATATTTTTATTTGTCTTGATTTCTTGAATTTGTCTTTTGGATTTCCACCTTGGGCACAATTTTTAGTCAACGGAATAGGGTTGAGAGCAGTTTATACATTTGTGCTCTAGATTTCAATCTGTGGAAGCATGTCCAATAGACGCACATCTAGAGCATGTCAGTTGTTCGCGGCAGGAAGTTTGCGAATGTCCGAACCTCTGGCACTTGAAACAGCGTAGAAGATTCGGTATGTATGGGCGTATTTTACAGTTGAGGTATCCGGGTTTTATTTTAGATGGAAGGTTTGAGTTATAAAAAGTAAGAATTACATGTTTTGTCGGAGAAATTGTTGAATCTCCTTTTATGTTAATTCTTCTGACTTGGATTACACCCTGATCAGTTAATCCTTCGAGTATCTCTGATTCAGGAGTGTTCAACAAGTCTTGTTCAGAAATGACACCCCTGTAGGGGTTCATAGATTTATGAAGAGTTACAGTTATAGGTGAGTTAAGAAACGTTTTAGCTAGAAGAAACGACTTGGTTTGTAAAGCAGATATAGTTTCGAAAAGTAGATCCCCGGACCTTAATCGTTTTATAGATTTCGGTTCACCACCTATTCCTATTAAAGCTTTATGTATGTCCCTATTATGTGATTTATTCAACACATCATTATTTGGTAGAGAGATAAGTAAAAATCTTCCAATTTTTGACATTTGATCAACGTTGAGAGTGGGTAAAACAAGGCATTTACCCGGGCACAGCTGCATATAATCCATACGCGCGAAAATATAACTTCATCCTGGAGTGCCTCCACCCACCACGGGGTCCAACAAGGGAGGCAGTGGGCCGGTCATCTGGCAGAAACCAGGCAAGACGCTTACCTGGAGTACACCCAGAATATAGTGCAACTGCATCAGGGCGAGAATGCAATGGATAAATCGGACACTCCTTATATGCAGCAACAATACTATAGCAGTGTCTCTTCGGGAACGCCGAAGAGAGGACCCACCAGCTGATTGAAAGGAGCGGGCTCACTCCTGCCACCCGTCTACAGTGAAGCTTGGGCCAAAGAGAACGCAGAGGTATCCCCAGGCCAATAATCTCCTCCAAACGGGAGAAGCATGGGCCATAGGGAACGCAAGGGATCCCTAGAACACCATTTTCCTCCTTAAGGGACGCCGCACACAGCAAACATTTGGGTCGGAAAAACCAACGGTGTAAGTAAAACACAATTAGAATGCTGAAATCAGAAAAAATAAAACTTAATATCAAAAAGAAACCAAATTAACGCATTACAAAATGAAAAAAATCCATGTTAATAATAAAGAATAATATAGATAAACCAAAGTTTAGAAATTTTGATTTCTATTCCTATATAATTACAAAATGTTCATCTGTGGTCTCGACGTGAAAAAAAGAAAAATTAAATTTGAATGCCAAGAATGAGGGTCGAAAAAAGAGAATGATCACTAGGATACCCCGAGTCGTGACACCCGTGTTTACCAAAGATTGTAAAACCCTTGGGAAAAGGAAAATATCACTAGGGTACCTCTGGATTGTGAAACCCGTACTCACCTAAAGAAGGTGAGCCCCTGAGGGGGTCTAAGCCGCCGGAGTCGATACTTTTTCAAAATCCATAGCCAACGCTGGATGTCACTGTGAAATGGAACGTGAAGCGTTCCTCCATCACATATCGAGATTGTCAATGTGGCCTAAAGTGAAAGGGCCTGTCAGAATGAGAGAGTCCTAATTGGTTGGTAGGATGTGGCTACTGGAACGGTGTGTGTCGTATCTTCGGTTTCGGCAGGAAAGTCCTGAAGTGAGCTGGTGGGCCCTGCTGTGATTCGTCAATGACAGTCAAAGAGTAGGCACTCAATTGGCTGCACTGAAGCGTTGGAACTTTACGAAATGGAGGGGTTTAGAATACTAGCCTGTCAAAATTCATAGCTATCCATTCCTGAAAACCAGTGGTTCTGAAACTGTGGGGTGCGCCCCCTAGCGGGTCGTGACACTTCTTCAAGGGGGCGTGAGCATATTGAAACTTTGAAAACAAAATGTTATTTAAAAATTAATGATTTACTGAAAGTAAATAAACAAAATACATTTTGCAACAATAAAAAAAATGAAATACGCATTTACACTGATATAATACACTTATAATCGCATCAGTCCTGTACAATGTTTTGATAATTAATGATAAGTTAAGAAGTATTTGATAAGAACAAGTTCAATAATTACAAGTGACCCCATAGGCTTGTCATATGTAAAATTTTACATAAAAATGAACACTTATCCGCCGATTAAAACTAAAGATTTGCTCAACAATACCACCATTTTTCACGTAGGTATGCGTATGTGATGCATTGGAGGGGCGGAGAAAAGGAAGAAAAATAAACAAATCCACTGAAATAAGTTAATTCTTCGCAAACACTGTCAAGGTCCTTTTATTGCATTCTAAAGCCTTTGGAATAATTTTATGGATAGCAGTACACAGAAAAGATGGTACTTCAGAAAACGTATGTATACGTGCAGGATAACTAACGCTTTAGCTGAGAGAGATGTTTATATACGCCAGTGGCATTTAAGAAGCTAAAGTCCTATTGTAGCTTTGCGTCAAAGTATAGTATTATTGAATTCAATGCATTGGTATTGTATGGAAGGGGGGCACAATGGAAATTATAATTTAATATTAGGTCGCTAAAATTAAAAGTTTGAGAAGCACTGCTATAAGCATCTATTTTAATAACTAAAAATATCCCAGACACATACATGGAGACAAATAAAACACTGTTATTCGTGTTTTAAACTGTTACCATATGAAAATTAGTTTCACTTAATATTATTTTTTATTATAAAAACTATTCAACGAAAACAAATATTTTTACTGTCAAAAGTAATTTAAAAGAAATTCATTTCTTAGCGAAGTATAACATATTATCTCTAAAAGATAACAATTCTATTCTACATCGAATGGTAAGAACTTACAATTTGACTTAAAACATCAATTTTAGGCATGCACTATGGAACAAAAACAAAATACCTTACAATTTTGGAAACTCTTTGTTTCACGATATATTTTTTTGAAATACGAATTCCTTTCTCTTTTAGATTTCAAAGCATCTGAAGTATAATATCTTACTTGCATACTAACTATTATAACATCTTAATAGAAAATTACTTAATAAAAACCAAATACAACTATTATAATACATATATAAGAACATTGAACAGTGCGTATGGCTCAAAAAGACTCACATAAAGGTAGAAACTTATTTATTTTAAGTACCTTAGAGAGATATTAAGGGGGGAAGCAATGTTAAGGTAAAAAAAAAAGTAGAGAAGGTTTTTGAAAAAAACAATGAAAAACTCATGCAAGTGTCAGTGTTTAAAGAAAATTTGTTAAAGGTTAAATGATAAAGTTGCGGAATTCTAAACTATCCAATTATCAGGAGAGACACTAAAATATTCATGACACTGAGGGATCTCATGCATATTCATTGATTGACGCTGGCTATAAAATGAAAAGAAAGTGGTTTTTCTTCCTTGTGGAAGGGATAAAACACAATGCACCAGACGTTCGAAGGATTTGTCGAATGCATTGTATTTATTCTACTGAAGTTTTGGAAATGTCTCGCATTTCCATAGGAAATTCCGAAATGTTACATTCTTTGAAAGAAAGATAGAAAATTTTATAGTGAGATTAAAGTTTCTTTCAGAACTATATTTCAATTTTTAAATTTTGATTACAGAACCAAGTACATACTAAATTAATGTGTACGATTTTTTAAGCAATCAGCAATATAATCTAAAAACATACAAGCTTTATAAATTATTAAGTTTCTTATGGGGATATGAATGTAAAATCTTACATTTCTCTTAATTTTCAATAATTAAATTCACTTTTAGTTTTTGACATTTTACTTTAAATATATATATGTGTGTGTGTGTGTGTTGAAAGAAGGAATTCATTAAAAATGATAAACAGTTTTGTACGTGTTATTTAGTGTTATATTGTGTTTATTATTACCGAAAAATGCAACTTGTACATAACGCTTTCCTATACTTTCAAGCTGAAATTTTTAATTTTTTTAAGTATGTTCACCGTAAAACGCATAACGCAAAACCCTTTCTTAGGGGGATATCTGAAATGTACGTCTGCGATACTTTTATCTGTTTTTCCAGTTTTAAAGTCTTCTTTTCGAGGCATATCCCACGCTTTTGAAAATAATAGTATATTTCTAGAAATATAACCCTTTTAGTTCATTAATTATGCCATTCCTTCTAAATAAGCAGCATTCCTATCTATGTAGAAGTCTAATTTTTATTATGGTTCATCAATTGTTTTTTTTTAATTTTTAAAGTTCTCTGTGTTGCACATCCCTGTAAAATTCGATCTGATTTTTTGTGTTAAAAGTTGTTCTTATACGCCTTATTTTACGGTAAATGCTGTGTATTTAGCTAAAACACATACAACAGTGAAAAAAGTAGACATCTCTCTCTAGAATATCTGACTGTTATGAAAGGTATTTTACATGTTCATTATTTCTTTTACTAACAAGGAACCTTACGGGACTAGAAAGGCCTTAGTAGCCTAGTGGTCAAGGTAACGGATTCGTGGTCGGCCAGTCATGGGTCCGAGAAAAACACCAATGAAGGTACCCATGCAGAGGGGGGCCGATGCACGTTAAATTTGTCGAGACTCAAATGTCCTCCCGGCAGTGTGGTGTGGAAAGTAGGTGAAGGTGGTGCCAGCTCAGATGTAGTCCTCGTCAATTAGCCATGTTTCAAATTTACGTGTTCCGTCAGCAAAATTCCTATATTAGGTTAATACTGTGCCGTTAATATTCACTCACTCAAGGTATACGAAACATTTTTTTTGTTTTTAAATTAAAGCAAGTGGATTTTTTCTCGTCTTTCTACATTTCCTGAGTAAATTCCATTAGGAAAACTTTAACATGGTACAATTTTGTTTTCATTTAATTTCAAAATGGTAACAATTTGATCAAAATTTTGTAAAAAAATAGATAAGCTAAGCCCTCTCTAAAAAAAGCTTATGAACCAATTTGCAATTTTTGAACAACAATACGTTACGTAATTATTGAATTTTAACACTATCTACAAGATAAAACATATTTTATTGTTTTTTTAAAAAATGAAAAGTTTATTTCAGTCAGCATGTGATATTGCTTCAAAAATGCCTATTAAGGTAAATAAGTATTTATAAAGTTATTAACAATGCAATGATTTCTAGAAAAAGTAGGGTAAAATAATTTTTATTATTGCACAAAAAATTAACACGCAATTCTATTAATTATCCTAATAACTTTGACAATAATCTTTGTCTTTACTACAAAGTTTAAGTAAAATACATTTTATAATCGATTGGATTTTAAAATTCATTGCTGGAAAGGGCATCAGTCTTAGTAAAAGATTTGAAACTTGTGTACAAGTAAATGAAAAATAGAGAAAAGTGATATGCTTAAAATTTTCCAAATTAATTTACAAATATATGTATATAATAATAATAACAACAATTGTAATAATAGGAATATATAAAATATATATTTCTAAAGCATGAGAAAGAATAAGTATAAAAATAAAATACGAAACTTAATAAAACAACTTAATAAATGTCTTACAGAAAAAAAAAGAAATGCAAATAAGCAAATATTAAAAATGGAGTCCATGGAACAAAAATACAGTATTGGACAGTACAGGTCGAATGCGTAGTAGAGTTAAAATAGCAGGATGGTACCCCTAACATGTCTCCTTTATGACATGCTATTGGTCAACAAGAAAAACTGAAACTGAAGAGAAACCAAATTATCCAATAACAAAAAAATACATTGAAGAAAGTAGTTAACTAATTAAAGTTCTATACAGTGTTTCATGTATGTATATGTATAATCTCATAAAATTATATTAAAATGGAATAAGACAGCATATTGCTATGGGGCTGTGCAAAATAATCTCGTAAAGTACGTAAAGCACGAAAACAAGATATATGTAAAAGTCAGCCAGACTCAAGAAGATTAAAATAATATTTTCTAGAACTCCTGAAAAAGAACCGTAAAGTAGGACTTAGCATTTTTAGTATGCAAAAATATAAACGAAAAACGTATTAAATATACCAAGAACAATAAAAAAAAAGAAAACTCAGACGATGTAAAAAAAAGTGAAAACTATTAAGCTCTCTAGGAAAGATATATTGTATAACTATATAACATGAAGTTGTCCGTAAAAATAGTAACATCTGTGTGATAGGACTGCAAAATTAATTATCTATAAGAAATAAAGAACATAATCACATGGGATATAAAGAATGTGATAAAAACTTAAACTAAGTATAAGTATATATGACATAAGGTACAAACTTTGAAACTTAATTAAAATACACCAGAGCCTATTTATCCATTACATTTTGTTTATATACATGTAATTACTAAGAAACTATTAAGAAATCAATTTTGAATGCAACGTTAACATAACATTTTTAGGTATTGTTTTTTTTATTTTTTTGTAATACTTAAAAAAAACATAAAATCGCAAATAATTTATTGTTATCTATCAATAAATAAAATAGTGCATAGTCAAGAATTGAACTTTTATTATATGAATTTGAATGGTGGATAACTTGATTAAAATTTTTAACCTTTATATTTAGCTTTTCTATTTTTAATCTGGCAAATGAAAAATATTTCGAACAAATGACACTACCAGTGTTTAATGATATTTAAATAGAATCCAGGCAATCTGATAATGTGTGGATCCTCTTTGTATCAAGAGGGAAGATGACACTAAAATTTTGCATGACGTTCAGTATGACCCTCTTGAAACCATAATTTTTTTCGCATGACATTCATCAGCTTTAAACCAAGAACAGTAGTAATATTTTGGAACTACACCCATGCCTTTGATATAAACGATTCTTCCCCTATTGAGTTTTTACGTGTGCCGACAGACGTTTTTTGGTTCTTATACGAGGCACAGCAAAATCATCTCCTTCATATTAAAACTCCAAATATAATTTTAGAATGGTGAACTCGATGCGTAACTTTCATTTTATACAGAGATTGAGATGCCATTTATCTCTCCTTAAGTACTACACTTAAGGTATCTGAATACGTTAGGGACCTTGACTTTGCAAAAGGGCACAAACGAATTTTTTTATATTTAATGTTATTTATAATAAAATACATTTATAAAATTTTTTTATTAATTGTTTACAATAAAAAACCATTGAAGTGCAATATGTTGGCAAAAAATAAATTTAGAATTACCTTTCTTCGAACTTTCTCTCTTTTTATTAAAAATGCTTCTATAATAATAATATTTTGCTTGTATATTGCTAAGAGTGCTCCAGAGGGCCTGAACTATGACTTTTGAAAAATTCACATTTTTTTCACAGTTACTACCAATTGAAATAATCATCAGTGTTTTTCTGTTAAAATTTCTCCACTCTGATGTATTAAAATATGGAGAACTTCACTTCTAAGTTGTAAACACAAGAAGAATATTTGTGAAATAAGTAGTTCTACGTTCAATTTTTGCTTAAATATTGCATTTACATAGTTTTTAGTAGTATTTTTAACAGTAATATTTGAGTATCACAGACGCTTCATTTCATGCGAATTTTGCCTTTATTTCATCCCTTTTTCGCGATTTTGCATACTTATTGAATAGTAATGGAATTTTAGAGGGATATTAGGGTAACCTCTCTTGTGTATTTAGTTTAAACTTAGATTTTTGTAACTTGAAATGTGAATATTATTATTATTCAAGAAATGGGAATTTTATCATGTACACGTGAAAGTGATTTTTATTAATGATTTTCTATTTTATTTTAATTATAACATTTAAAAAGTACAATGTATTAGTGGGATAATTAGTTATATATTCCAGACAAAATGTATAATTAATTAGATAATAGCTTCATACTGCAAAACAGTATTCGATCTTCAATATTTTTACCAAAATAAACGATGATAACATCACAATCAATGTAGCCCAGTTAAAAGATATTTAGATACATTTACTGTGTTAAGTGCTTGCTGATCCAGCATGGATTGTTTTTTGATTTGCCAAGAGTAAAAATCACATATATTATAGATTAGGGATGTCGAACTCTAAACCCGTGGATTGCATGCGACCCGCAAAGTACATTTTTGTGACCCGGTCAATATATCGGCACATAATAATATATAATAAAATATTGAACCGACATAGAATAGAAATAATACAGGACAGATTTGAAAACCTTTTTTTTAATAATTTGATATTAGTAAAAAAAATGTGCACATTTATTCCGAATTTATTCATTATTTTTCTTACCATTTTATAAAAACATGCGGTCTTCAACGTACTATAAAATGGAACTTGCAACACGTAATATCATATGATTTTGACCTGTCTATTATTGATTATACATAATTTTCTTCTTTGGATTTTCCAGTATCTTGATAACTTTGAAAATTTCATTGTTTTATGTATTTTTATGTGTGTGTGTGCGTTAATTACTTCTAAATTATCGAGACAAATATTCCTGTATTGCATTTTGCAATATGTTGTCATTTTTTCTCCTTTCCTTTTTTTTAAATGTAAAAGTTAAAATCATTTAGTGATTACTCAGAATTCTCTGAATTTTAGCAAATTATTGAACAAGAGTGAATTGTGGGTATCGAGAGATATGTTTCATTGTTTTAGCAGAGTAATATTTAAGTTAATACATTTTGAAAATTAGTACTTAACATAAAAAGTTATTGGTGAAAAATTCATAATTAGACAAACTAGTAAGTGTATATTGTGTCCCAAAAATGATTCCCCAAACTCTGCATAGCAAAAAAAGACATCTCATGAGATATACACGTCATTTGTTTTAGGAATAATAAAATGCTACTGATACACTTTGTGACAAATCTATACGGAACTTTATCACTAACCTTCTGAGACGTCTTTTTTTTAAGGAAGTTTAATTCCCTACCTATTTCCAATCAGCTCCAAAAAGAGGACAGGGATTCCATGTTATGCAGATTAGATAAAGTATTTAAGTTAAACGGAATAGTAAAGTGAGAGGCAGTAGGAGAGACAGATTGAAGCAGGAAGTTATAATAGTGAAGTTAGAGATTTATTATTGAAGATTTCTAGGTGGATAAATTAGGCTCAGGAAGAGCTGAGATTCAGTGTGGTAAATATTGATTTATAATTAAAGTATCATTAAAGTTTTATATTAGGAGTGAGATTAAAGTTAAATGTTCAATAGGAACATTATTGAATATAATTCTGGATCTCTTATTGCGGTAATCTCTGCGTGATCGATATTCTATTTGTTAATTAATTGGATCAGTAAATATTTAAGTTAATATAAAGGAAAGTCCCATTTAAACCTCATAAAGCTATTTGAATTATTTGTTATTAAAAGTCTTTGATTATATTTGGGAAAGATAACCAAATAAAGAAAGTTATTCATAAAAATGGCTACTGGTTCTTCTTTGACTTAAAATTATTCTCGTTCTCAAAGTGAGATCCAAGGGGATCTTCACAACTTCATATAAACTTGATTAATTCTTACTTCATTTTTTTTATAAAAATATTGTCTATTGGATAAGGAAGAATGAAATAAACTTCACTAAATTAATGTTGAAAAGAGAATACTAATATTAGGTTTAAAATGTCATAAATTAAGTTAAGATAATTAGCAATGAAAACCAACAAGGCAGTGAAAAAAGATTTTTTGTTCATTTCCCAGACTGAAAAAAAATTAGGTATGTCTCAAGAAAATATTTGACTAAGCCAAAGTCTTCAGCTTATACAAAATTGAGGGAGATAAAAAATCCTGTAAATTTACATTAAAATTTAAAAAAAGTCCGAGACCTGCTTTTTTGCAATGAAAAAATGCAACATTTGCTTTAAGTATTTAACATAACTGGTTAATTTATCTTAGAAAGAAATTTCAACAAAAAATATATTAAATTGATCATGTGTAGATTTAAACTCTTTGTGCATAATTAAATCTATACTTAGAAGAAACTTAAAATGTGTATATAGAAAAAGTCGTCTGAGAACTTATTTTTTTAAGAATTATTTTTTGTTCTTGAACACAAAACATTTTTTTTCCGCATATGAAAACCCACTTTTTGTGTTGTTCAATAAGAAATCATTGAGGTTACTAAAATAATTGCAAAAAACTCTAAGACAATGTTTTTTGCCTTTTAATTTATTTGAATTTCACTTTGCATGTGAGATCTTACTTATACTATTATTACAATTATCTCATTTGTTAATTCTTCATAATTGAATTTTTTAGCAGCATGCTATTTTAAAATGCCTATATATTTAAAACAAGTTAATCAAAGTAAAGAAATATCTTTATTTTTTCTTTTTATTCAGCAAATTGACCAGTTTAATTTCGAATACTTATATATATTCGTTGAATAATACGAACTCTAAAGTATTTTTTAAATCCATTAAATTGCTTTCAAAGTAGGAGAAAGTTGTACATTGGGTCAATTTCTCATGACCACCTCTCCACGCGAATAAGCTATCACGTAACTTCGTTATTGTTAAATTTTAAGTGGTTCCAAACGTAAATAAATAAATAAATAAAAAAAATAAAAAATAAAAAATACCGGAACTCCTGAGACAGTAGTATATTTGAATTTCCAATAAATATGTGAATACGATTTAGTTTAATAAACTTAGGATATGAGATGACAGAATGAGCTTAATTGTATAAAGATATATTTATTGATAGTGTTGAATTTATAAAATTTCTATGAGCAACTATGGAGATTTTTTTTTTAAATCGGGAATAAACAGCAAAATAATTTGTCTGATCGACGAAACTAGGGTCTTCACCAAATGGTGCATAATTGGCCATTGGGATCAAGAATATCTAGAATTGTGAATGAAACAAAATAATTACTTCCAATTACATCTTAATAATATATATAGTATGCTTGAACAAATATTTCATGTTTTTTACACCGTATGTGTGTGTCACAGTTATTAACTACTACTACCGTTATTAACTACTGCTTTTAAAATAATATGTCTCCCATTCATTTAGCCACACATGATATTTAAACCTTTAAAAGCTAAAAACAAACAAGTAAACAACTGCGATCCAAAGAATCCCATTTTAAGTTACATCATGTAGACTAAAAATCTAGAGTTTGACGTAAATTGCGTAAGCAATGGTCCCCTCAATGCATTACTACCACGTTTAAGACCGATACAGTCAATAATTTTTCCTAGAGCCATATTTTAAACCTTTTAATTTACGCATATGCATTTATGATTAAAGCAGGGTTTCCCAAACTGTAGGGCACATCTCCCTAAGAAGCGCGAGGATATTAAAAAGTGAAAAACAAACATTATTTTTTTAAAAAAAAAGTATTAATTTACTGAAAGTAAACAAACAAAATACATTCCGACATAATAAAAAAATAATTAACGTTTACTCTGTTACGGTACACTTATAAATGTATCAAAACTGTACAATGTATATTATAATTAATTTAACAATAATAAGGTCAGAATAAGTTTAGTAATTACCAGTGACCCCATGAGCTTGACATGCATAAAATTATATACAAAAATAAACAATTATCTTTATAAGTTATAATCATTATAAATAATTCCTTAACTGCTGATTAAAAGCTACGTGATTCTCTCCCCAATGCATCCCTTCTCCCCGTAAGCATGAGTATGTGATGTGTTAGAGGTGGAGGTGGGGAAGAAAATGAACAAGTAAGGAAATCATGTGAGATATAAGTAAACACTTCGCAAACACTGCCAATGCCTTTTTATTGTACTCTAAAGCCTTTAGAATAATTTTATGGATAGCAGTGCAGTGAAAACCCGTACTCCGAAAAAAACGTATATATATGTCCGATGCATTTAACATACTGATTGAGTGAGACGTAAATATAGTTCGATGGCATTGCTTAAAGGAGGTTAAATTTGTATTGTAGCTTTAGCGAGAAGATATAGTGTTTTTGAATTCAATACATTTTTCTTTGTATAGAGGAGAGACGATGAAAATTATGATTGAATATTTGGTCACCAATATTGAAAGTTTGAGAAGCACATGATTAAAACATTATTATACACAGCAGTTTCTGAAAATAAAACTTCCTGTAATAATGATGGTTTATTTTAATGCAAAATGTACCTTCTGCAACACACTGAATTCTGCTAAAGGGCTGAAGTTTCACATGATTGGATTTAAGAAATGACAAAGGTTTCTTTATGCAGTACTGGCACTCAGCCAACTGATATTCTCACATTATTGAAAAGCACTATTCTTCAATTTTTTTCAGATTTCACAAACGACAGATCATAATTTTTTCTATTCAATGTTATGCAATAGCAAGACTGCTTAAATGCGAAAGATCGATCAACGAAATATTGGTTGGGTATCACAATAAAAAATTACCTCTCCCTGAATATTAATAAAAATAAACAAACAAAATCTAACGAATATTAAATAATTTTTTGTCTGTTACAAATAAAAAAGATAGTGATATTATTTCAGACAGCATTTTGCATATTCCATCATTTCTGAATGTGCTAATTTAATTTTTAATGTACGAGTAACTAAAATGTATAGTTTTACATCATTTTAGGCTAACATCAGTTATTCTATTTCAAAAAGATATAAACGTATTTTTTATCTGAATAAATGAAAAATTACTTCTTTTGTAAACAATATCATGAAGTTAAAACAAGTAAATGGAGCCAGCAGATGTGGTACACGAACAATACAAGATAATTTTATAGAAAAAAAGATAAAAAAGACAGGCTTAGTAGAGCACTTTTTGAATTAAAAACAACATAACAGAAAGAAAAATAACTAAAATTTTTTAACGAAATGATTTACTCTGAAATGCATAAGAAATTAGAAAAATTCAAAGCATTTTCGAGCAGTAAAATATAAAACTGAAAAAATACAGTACATTCATAAATTTTATAAAAACATCAGTTATATTTGATTTTGAATGATATCTACTTGTGGGGGCAATTAAAATATTATAGCTTTTGTGGATATATTGCGTCGTTGGTTTATTTGAAGAATTATATTATGTCCCGTGTGGACAGAATGACACATTTTATTCACGGTATGCTTTTAAACACGCTATCCATCGCCTTGAAAAATTGCAGGTAAACAACGGCAACCAAAATGGGCGACTTTGATTACATAACTACGGCTATATGATCGATAGCTTCCACACTTATGATATTTGGTCATAATCTGTATGTTTCTGAAAACTGAGCAACTGTTTCTTCAACACAGATGTACTTTTCATAGTCCCTTTACATTTGTCAGTTTGGTTCACTGACACAATTATCGTAAGCCAGACAATAAATGCTCAAATTGTTTGAACATTTCATGTTAGTCATTTAATTCCTTCAAATTGTCATTTTTATCATTAAAAATGATATCCAGTGTACATTTTAGAAGTAATTTTTGTTTTGAAATTCCTTGATTATACCATTTATGGTCTATTAAATCTGGTGATATTCCGCTCACTCATTTCATCTGCTGAATTATTTGTGTAGGGGGATTTTACTTTCAAACTCCTATAGGAGCTCAATTCCTAAATATATTTAATCCCTTTTTGAGTAAAACAAATGAAAACAAAAATTGTAAGTATTACAAATAAATACATAATGTTTTACAATCACTGATATTAGAATATATTATAGGGAAATTTCAAAAATATTTGAGTAAATATAATCACTTTTAACTAAAAAAAAAGCTGAACAAAGCAAAGGCTATTTTTTATCATTTTATAATGACTCAAATGACCTCGCGGGACACAAATTCGTTATGTCTCATACGGTCTAAATTCTGTCCATCATAATTTCATGAAATGAATTATATTTCTCGATTTTTAACAGTGTAGAATAAATATAGTCAGTTGGTCTTAAGACTTTGTTTCATAGTTCTGTCAGATTCAAGATTTATTTGGCATATTAATTGTTTTTGTTACATAGCTATATTAATCCAAAAAAATCAGATTTTCTTATATACCTATAAGAATGCTTAAATTCTGATGTGTTTTACTCGTCTCCTCGTCACTTTCTACTCGGATATATTATACTTCATTAATAGTTAATATTAATACATGAAAACTTAAATTTTACTTTTCACAAATATGGTGACTGTTACGACACATACATAAGAAAGACCCCTAAAATCATCATAATTTAAAGGGAGTGGTAACTTTCCTTTTCTATTAAAATTCGGTCTTATTTTTAAATAATAAAATATAATACTTCTAAGGTCTTATGTTTATGTATAAAGTACTTTATAGTTGTTTGCAATCGTTATTGGAAAATGATTAAACGTTTTATGTACACTGAAGAGCCCACAAACACTGGCACACTTGCCTAATATCGTGTAAATCCCCCACGAACAGACATAAGTGCCGCAACACGACATGACATGGATTCGATTAATGTCTGAAGTAGTGTTGGAGGTAATTGACAGAGCTTGAAGGCTGCAGGGTTGTCCATAAATCAGTAAGAGTGGGGGGGGGGTGCAGATTTCTTCTAAACATCACGTTGCAAGGCATCAGAGATATGTTCAATAATTTTCATGTTTGGGGTTTTTGGTGTCAGCGGATGTGTCTAAATTCAGAAGAGTGCTCCTGAACCCAGTCCATAGCAGGTATGGATGTGTAGGGTGTCCCATTGTCCCACTAAAATTCTCCAAGTTCGTCAAAATGCACAATGAGCATGAATGGGTGCAGGTGATCAGACAGGTTGCTTACGCATGTGTCACCTGTCAAAGTCGTATCTAGACGTATCAGGGGTCCCATATCGCTCTAACTGCACATTTCCCATACCATTACAGAATCTCCGCCAGCTTGAACTGTTCTTTGTTGACATGAAGGGTACATGGACTCATAAGGTTGTCTCCATACCCGTACACGTCCATCAGCTTGATTCAATTGGAAACGAGACTCGTCAAATCAGGCAACGCGTTCCCAGTCATTAACAGTCCAATGTCGGTGTTGACGGACCCAGGCGAGGCGTAAAGATTTCTGTCGTGCTTTCAACAAGGATACTCGATTAGGCCTTCGGCTCCGAAGGCGCATAACGATGAAGTTTCGCTGAATAGTTCGAACGGTGGCACTTGCTGATGGTCCAGTATTAAATACCACTGCAATTTGCGGAATGGATGTACGTCTGTCACGCTTAATGATTCTCATCAGTTGTCGTTGGTTCCGTACTTGCACGATCTTTTTCGGGCTGCAGCAATATTGTAGATTTGATGTTTGATCGGATTCCCGATATTCACGGTACACTCGTGAAATGGTCGTACGCGAAAATCCAAATTTCATAGCTATATCGGATATTTTATACCCCATCTCTTAAGCGACGACTATAACACCATGTTCAAACTCACTTAAATCTCTGTAACCTGCCATTGTAGCAGCAGCAACCTATCTAACAACTGTGACAGTCACTCGTTGTCTTATATATGCTTTATCAAATGCATGCTTGTACCAGTTTTTTTGGCTCTTCAAAGTAATTCATGTTGCATCAGTTCAAAGCAAGACTGAAACTGTAACCATCACATTAACTGTAAAGGTACTTCCGCCAGACATGCTACATACTGAGAGAAAAATTATGTTGCAAGAGAGTGGACTTTTCCGGTGTTAAATTTTTAACTCATGTTATGAACAGCAACCACCCTTCTTTATTCACACACATTTGATGTATTCTCATTAAATTTGTACCACCCCATGTTTAACACATTAAAAGATTTTGAATACAAACTGCACCTGCATCTCGGTTTTTAACCCAGTTAAGGTGTGAAGCCTCACTTTACATAGGGTATCATCGGAAACTTTCGATTACCAGTAGCGCACACAGGAATTTTTCAAAAGAGGGGGGTTCGGGTTCGAAAGTTCACCATTTTTGAATCATGCTCCTTTTTATTTTGTCGATTTTCGGGAACAAAACACAGTAAAAAACTGTTTGAATAAATAATTAGCATTAATTAATAAAATTAATCATTAATAAGAAGTAATTAATTAAATTTCCCGTACTATATACTTAGAATTGTAATCAATTGGAAAACCAGGACCACCCCCCCCATGTGTGCGCCACTGTCGATTACTATACACACTGGATATTATTTAAATTAAGTGAGTGACTGCATACGTCGTACAACATCCAGTTCAACAAAAAAATTAATTACGGTTTGATAATTCTAATTTTTGAAGAAAACATGCATAGTGATTGTTCAAAAAACTGTGAATGGTAACAAAATTTATAAAAAAAATGAAGATGTAACTAACTACACGAGAAATGAACAATTATTTGCGAAATTGGATTTAAGAATTTCTTATTTGATGCAGAAATCTTAGTTGATAGAACTTTTGATAACAAGCAAGTTACTTGATGACAATTATGCCGTTTTTATGCTTTGGTGTTTAGTTTCATTCTTCTATTTTTTTATGCTTTAAATCATTTAGTTTGAAGAATTTGAATTAATGCTTTGACGTTGAAGTTGCATCCCCTGTTTCTTGAACACAAATCAGTTTTGAAATCCAATTTGATGTGATTATTTTGAATAATTTTCCTATGAATATTTTGAAGAATATCAATGCGTTTATTTTGAAGGAATACAATTTTATGCTTGATTAAATTTCACAGGATTTCTTGAAATGATAAGTTATTACATATATTGCTTATTTTGAAGAATATTTTGAGAATAAACATTATACTATAACACTGAGTATTTTTTTATGTTATTGAAAAAAGAAACTTTTCTTTTCTATTGAGTGTTTCTTATAAGGATCATATTAAATGTGTATAATAATCAAAGTATTAGTATTGATATTTGATAAATTGTATATTAGTTGCCTAAAACTATATAAAAATGAATACTCTTAGTGATGTACCAAAAATTGTAGAATCTCTGCTAGTGCGAGCCCTATTAAATTTTTGTATCGATTAACAAATAAAATGTTCACATTTAGTACAATTTTAAAGTAATACATTTGCATTTTATTTAGAAGTTACTTATTTCATTTTTTAGAATGTTTGTTATTGTTTCTAATGTTGGCGTTAGTTGGTGTCTTTACTTAAAATTTATTCTCGCAATTTTAAAGCAGAATAAATTATTAGAGATCTGAAATTATTATTGCATCCATTATAATATAGAAGAGTGAATTTGTTTCTACAAAAAATAACCGATTTTCCTTTTTGTTATATTTATTGTATGATTATATGCACAGACTCAAATATAAATTTCAGAAATCTGTAAGAAGTTTAGGTAATATATCCAAAAAAATGTACAATGCTATTGTGCATTTATTTTGTCAATATTTACTGTATCTAATTTGTTTACTTTGGTTAATTTCAACAAAATATAGAAACCAGTAGAAAACTAATGTATTTAAGATTCTGATAATATATGCAGCAAAAACAAACTCTCAAAAACTTTCTCTGAACATTTTGCTAAATTAAAGTACAAATGAAAGATGGGGGATTTGGGAAATGAGAAGTATTAAAAAATCAGACTAAAACATTTAACGTAGGAAAAAATAATGGCTCGTTTAAATCTTTATTAATATGAGCAGTAACACCTAAAATACAGATTTATATAATTAAAGAGCAAACTACATTTGAATATAAAATTTAAAAAAAAAAGTGTGTGTGTACTTATGTACGCACGTAAGAAGTTATACTTCTTTGGCGTAACGAGATTAAAATGTTTCTAAAACTCTTGAGCAGAACAAGTTTGGCCAAGGAAGAAAGGCGCTCACGAGCAGAGTTGGACGATACTAACGTTCAGTCAATCGGACCAGCCAAAAAACCGAGGTAATCATGATTTAAATAAATTTAAACACTCCCGCAAAGGGACAATAGAACCAACAACATGGGGGGAAGGAGGAATGTACTTAGAGATAAGCTGAGCCGAATGTGACACCTGAGACCTCACATTGAATGTCTCGGAGGGAAGAATCGTTCCTGAGAAAATTAAGACATCTGCCTGAAGAGTCACCGAGTTATGGTCATTTTAAAATAATTAAAATATTTAAAACAATTAAATAAAATAGAAGCAGGGCACCCAGAAACTCGTAACTGGGCCTGGTTGTGAGGAAACACAAAAGGAATCCATTTGATTCGGTCCAGAGACTGTAGTTGCAAATGAGGTAGTGCTAGCTCGGGAAAAGGAAACGAAACTAACTCCTCCTGTGGGTTACAACTGTGATGTAAATGGTCAGGTACATTCCAGCGACATACAGAGTAGTAAGTGATCCCAAAGTTTCACCACTTTATCTCTGTAATATCGTTACGTCTTCAAATGATGGAGCCTTATAGGAATAAAATGGGGATTCTAATTTTAGTGATAACACCTCCCCCTAAGCCCACTATCAACACATCAATTATAACAGATGAAACAGCTCAGTGAGGATAACCTATGTTTTTTTTTTCATTAACGAATCTCAAAAATCCTCAGAACTATGCGGGATTTTTTTAAAAAAACTCTAACTTTAAAATAAATATAAAATGTTAAATATAGGTGAAGAAATGGGGCTATGGTGCAGAAAAAATGTACCTAGGGTGCTCATAGGAAGAACAATCGAATCCAGACGGTGCGATCGACCAAGATGGCATGGAATTCAAGTTATTTCTAGGGAAGCCCTGTAGGGGAAACGGGACCAATTCCACGTAAAGCTTGCGTTAATACGAAAATATGACGGACCATCGAAAATCAAGTTCCAAGCTCAATTGCTTAGGGGGGTAAAACTTTTCCCAGTCCCCAAAGGATTAACATAGGAGCATGATATTTTAGTGCTTAAGACGTCCCCCTTTCACAATGGGAATGAAGTAGATGACTGAATGAGTCTCGACGAGTGGGAAAGTTGGTTCAAATCTCAAGTCCGAGACTCGAACAGGTGCCAAGATATTTTGAATTTAAACAAATTAAGGGGTGTTGAAAGCTAAATTCTTATTTTTTTGACAATTTGAGATTTTTACATTTTCAAATTGTATAGATTTTAACCTTTCTAAAAATATCTTACTTGAACCTCTAGGTTATTTAGAAGCCCTAAAACGTATTTTTAAATAATCGTAGAATTTGGGCCACGGCCATTTTAATGGCGAAAATTGTAAACAAATTACTTTGTTTTTGCTTAATAGTGTAACGACTGATATAAACCAAAACATGTATCTTTTACTTTAAATTAAGCCTTTTATTTTTTATTTCCCAGCCGATTAGAAGTCTCACTTTATACATTAAAATCAATTTATCTGAAAATGTAAATTTTAATGTGCGATGTACAACTTTTCTGAGAAAACCACAGCACACAGGTATGTAAATTTTTAAGAATTATTTATAATGATGTCTAATATATACTAAAATGAGCTTTTTAAAACACTCCAAAATTTTAATTTTACAAATTTTTTAAGTAAAAAAATGGGTCAAATTTCGCAATGTTTGATTAAATATTTCATAATTTCTTAAAAATTCGAACTTAGCTAAAAGCTCATTTAGTATATTAAGAGAGATGTACTTTAATAGTATGTAAAAAATTTCTCAGCATGTACATAAAACAGATTTTGAGAAAAGGTACATCGAAAACAGCCAATTTAACATTGTCAAATATATATAGAGAGAGGTTTCCACACCCCTTAAAAGTCTAAGACAATTAAAAAAAATATGGAAGAAACAACCCTATGAGCACACATGAAATTAAAATAACTGAAAGAGCAGATAGAGAGGGATCGAATGAGCCAGGTCCGAATGGACCATGAGGCTCGGGTGCCAAGATATTTGCCAAATCGCTGTAGATGGATCGAATGCACAGAGGGGAAGCGTCCCAACATATATGGTTTATAACAATAGTTTCTATAATCCCCCAAATATCAGCCCCATCGCACCAAAAAAGTGGCATGTTAAAATATTATACAGCAGTGTGCGCGTGCATCGGTGTCGTGAAGATATGCGCTTGCATCCATGACGGTGTGAGCGCGTTTTGTAAAAAAATACCCTCATCCTTTTTCCCTAACTCCCCAAAAGAAGCATAACTAATATAGTAAAGAAGCATTTTTTGAGAATTTCGAAGGTGTCAATGATCTGTCCCATTCTATATATTTCTAGACAAGGCATTTCGTATCAGTTCCTACGGAACGCAAAGGAAAAGTTCGCTGATACGGGGTGTATAGCTCAGTGGTAGAGCATTCGAATGCAAATTGAGAGCGTGCCTGAGTTCCCTTCTTCAGGGAAGTGATGATAAATATTTTTCTGAGAATTTCGAAGGCGGGAATGATCTGTCCCATTCTGTGTATTTCTAGACAAAGCATGTTCACATCCGTAACGGCATGTACGCTCATCGTGAAAATTTACCCACACCTTTCTTCCCAAACGCCCAATAAGAATAACTTTAATATATAAACCAAACAAATTTGTTTCCCATTCATAAAAAATACCAACACCAGTTTAAATTAAAATAATCGGCCAAAGTAAAGGACAAGATTATTTTTTTAACTATTTTAAAATAACCTTCTAAGGAATTAAAAATATTGGTGTTTATTCATTAAAACTTGCGATAAAAATAATCTAAGTATAAATTTTTCCCTAAATTTCCTTATAAAAACGAAATGAATAAATAGAAATAATATAGGTGCTACTATCGAAATACATATATATATATATATATATATATATATATATATATATATATATATATATATATATATATACTAGCTGGTATACCCGTTCTTCGCACGGGTGAACTGAAAGGTTAAACAACACAGATTGAAGGATAAAGAAGTTTTTAATGAGTTAATTTTAAAGTGAATTGCAAATTAAACAAAAAAAGCTTTTCACATATCTCAGCTGAAGAAAAAAGAAAGAAAAATACCTTTGTTAAATTTTAAGTCTGTAGATCTAATAGCTGATAAAAGGATTTTTTTTTTTATATTTATAACTCCCCGTAAAACTCTTGAGGTTGATTTTTGAAAATACCTCCCTAAGCTGATCTCTGCTCAGCAAAAGTAACACATTGTTAAAAGTTTTCTGACGCTTAAAATATTGTAAATAATTTATAACTGAAAGTGTCATACATTAATATAGATTTCTGTTAAATTTATTTTATGTGAAAATTGTAATACTCGCAAGCAACACCGTTTCCTAAATAACAATGGCGATTCAATGGAAAAAATAGCGAAATGTTGACAATAGAATCAAGTTGGCAAATGTCTAGCTACTTTCATAGCTCAAACTTTATTAGAGCTTTGTAAGACCCGCCGTGTAGGAGAGCGATGCACGTTAATGCTTTATCTACCGCATTATGATCTACAGAAATTTTTTTTTCATGCAATATTTTTAGGTCAATACATTGAAAATTAAGGGACATGCATAAACAAAATACTCCACTTAGGGAAATTTAATCGGTTAGAGCTAATAAATTAATTAAGTATATTCCACTGTAAAATTAATTATATACACCATTCACTTAAAATAAATAGTCAAATCGTTTTCTAAGGTCTCCATAAACATAAGACACTTAAATTTTGACATTAACTATTTTTGGGGCACAAAAATGATAATCTTTGCAATCTGCTGAAAACGCTTGCAGCTGAAAATGTAATATCTGCTACAAAACTATTTGCCCCTTCCCCGTTAAAATACTCATCATAGAACCCGTGCCATCATATATCTTGGTAGAGTGGATTTCAAAGAATATTCCAGCTAAGTATTGGTAGAATATTCCTACTAAATTGGTGTGGCATGGTAGTTAGGAAAGGGGGTGCCAGCTCAGGTGTTGTCCACGTCACTTGACCATGGTTCAAAATTATGTGGTCCGTCGCCAAAAGCCCTCATGTAGCTGAACAGTGCAACGTTAATATTCACTCACTGAAAAAAATACAGTACAGTAGTTATAACTATTTTTATACATAAAAATGCAATATCTGCTTATTCAATTAAAATTACAGCATTATAATTAATTACTAACCACACAAACAAATTTTGAAAATTTATCAAATGATGTAGTGTGAAAGAGAAAGTTTATTCAGACAGACAACAAATGCATCTTATATGCATATAGATTTGTTTGAATTATTGTGTATTATTACTTTTTGTAAGCTTCATGACATACTTTATGGTGTACCAGGATTTTAAAGCTGACTGAGCAACAGCAACATTTAGCTGGGTATATAGCTAGTTATAACAAAATTAAATCTTAAAAGATATCAAAAAATAAAAGACGACTCAATATTTTGAATAAATCACACACACAGTATAAAAATTTTCCTACAAACACAATATATATATTGTAAAATATTTATTTTGCTATTTGCATTTCAGACAGACATCAAACAAAATTTTAAAAATTGTCAAAAACATAAAAAAAAACATATTTAAGAAAAATACCACTGATTAATTTTGCCAAAGACATCGCAATGTGCAAAAAAATATTTGTAGTACATAACCAAAAAAAAAATGTAAGTACTAAAATATTAAAAAAAACAAAACTTATATATTGAATTAATTAAGGATTACTCTGGAGGGAAAGATAAAACAGGCTAAGATAATACTCATAATAATTTCATATTGGTTGGCTACTCATTTTTGGCATGATTTTGAAATCACGCCAAATTGGTATGTTGCGGCCAGTCTAATGTTATAGTAGTGCACAGAATTAAAGGTACTTACGTATTATTGCAACCTATTGGTGACATTATACAAAATGAAGCACATGATTGCCAATTCAACGCATACACAGTTGGGATTGCCAAAGTGGCGAGTTTTTTGAACGTTGGCGACTGTGCAAAAATACCCAAGTACTAAAAAAAATTATCCCAAGTATATATATATATCCCGAGCATAAAATTAAATTGAAAAATGAAGTACAATACTAACATTAACTGACATAAAAAAACTGAACTAACTTTATCAATGCAAAAGCATAATTTGAAAAAATAAGGTATTTACTTACAACCCCAACCTTTTGGCGACATTATATGAAACAAAGCACATGACTCGCAATTCAGCATATATATGATGTCCGAAATCAGGGTTGCCAACTTGGTAAGTTATTTTGAATGTTGGCGATTGTTAGGATAGCACATAGGTTCCAAAATAATTTATCTTACCACTACCTGCTTCCTCAACATACTCATTTTTTGGCATGATTCTGAAATCACGCCAAATTGGTATGTTGCGGCCAGTCTAATGTTATAGTAATGTACAGAATTAGAGGTACTTATGTATTATTGCAAACTATTGGTGACATTATACAAAATGAAGCACATGATTGCTAATTCAACTCACAAAGTTGGAATTGCCAAAGTGGCGATTGTCTTGAACGTTGGCGATTGTGCAATATATACGCAAGTACTACAAAAATTATCCAAAGTATATATATATCCCGAGCATAAAAATAAATTGAAAAAATGAAGTACAATACTAACATGTACCGACATAAAAAGAACTGAACTAACTTTATCAATGCAAAGCATAATTTGAAAAAATAAGGTACTTCCATATAACCGCAACTTATTGGCGATATATGAAACGAAGCACGACTCAAAATTCAACATATATATATGACATGTAAAATCGGGATTGCCAACTTGGCAAGTTATTTTGAATGTTGGCGATAGCCAGGATAGTACATAAGTTCCAAAAATAATTTATCTTATGACCACCTGCTTCCTCAACAGGTATTTAAGCCATTTGTCTGTTTTGCTCATTCTCTGATGCCTATTCCAGTTTGATATGTAATTACTACCAGCACTGCTTTTGCTTGGTCAGTATGATTTTCTGCATCGCAATTTTATGCACTGAAGCCAGTAGTATACCCTTAAAGGTTAAAATAAAGACACATGAAATTGCAAAGAACCATATTATTGGATCAAGTGTGTAGTATAGGGGGCTACTTGGCGCAGTCCTTTATTTTGGTTACTAAAAGTGGTCCCCAAGGTACTTTTTTCGGTATTATTTATTTTAGAATGAATTCGATATCTCACCATGACATTTAGATAAAAATCCGAAGAAAAATCGCCAAATCAAAGTGCCCCCCTATACTACATTTGAACCGAACTGAAATATAACCCTTATCAATGAGAAGTTTTAGTTTGTCAAAATTATAATCTTCGCATTCTAAAAAATAAATAAATAAGTTATAATTTGCAAGCAAAATCACGCACATAAACATCCCGCGATAATACCTAAATGTTGCCAAAACAACAAAACAAAGTTTTAGTTGTTGAAAGAATTATCCTTAAAAAATTATTTATTCGAAAAATAATCCTAATTAAATATCAAAGAATAGAAAAATTGAATAAATATTCAACCGATAAACAAAGCTACAGTAAAAATATGTAATAATCTTGAAAAACTGCATGTAAAAGTATAAATTGTCCACTTAGTGAGAAACGTGACTAAATATGACGTCATAACACTGGAAAATCACTTAAAAATTAAAATTTAAAAATTTGGAAGGAATTATGAACGCCAAACCTATTTAAGAACCTTTCTGGTGTAATTTTGTGTACGTGTACCAAGTTTGACGTTATTTGGGTGTCTGGATCTCGAGTTATGAGGGAACAGACAAACAGACAACAAATGCGTCTTATATATATATATATATATATATATATATATATATATATATATATATATATATATATATATATATATCTTTATATATAAAAATCTTCTGTGCGTGTTTTTCACTAAACTCCTTCTAAACGGCTGGACCAATTTCGATGATATTTTTTGTGAGGGTTCAAGTAAATTCGAGAATGTTTTAGATTCACAATTCGGTCCGATATCGCAATTAGTTTAAAATATATTAATTTAAAACTTTCAAATAATACAACTCAACATTCACCTTCATTGTTGTAACAACGCTATTGTAATAAAATAAAATTTCCTTTCAACTGAATGCTTTAACACGTGAGGAAAAAACCTTTTCAAATTCTGACATAAGTCGCCAAAAGGGTCGCTAACGTGGCTGTATTTGTAATTTTTTAAACATTTAGTTTTAATCAATTCATTTTTATTAATTATAATTAAATTATAGTATTGTCATCCAAAATAATCATGCACATTACATTCCAGATCAATTGAGCGCTTTAAAATGTATTTTATTAAAGATTGAAAATTCCACCAAGATAAATAAATAAATAAACAAACAAATAAAATATGTATAGAAATCGTGCACTAATAGTAGGAATTGAAAAAGACGTAAGCTGGCGTCTTAAATTGATTTTCAGCCAAACCCGGTCTTTATTGTTATGAAAAAATGCAGACGATTCACGCTTTTTAGCGTTTTTAATTAATATCTATTCAAATAATCTTTATACATGTAATTCTTCTGTGCGTGTGTATGTAACTGAACTCCTCCTAAACGGCTGGACCGAATTTCATGAAAGTTTTTGCCTGTTCCAGTGGACTCGATAATGGTTTGGATTTATAATTCGGTTTAGAAATGTTTATTTAATTAATTTTTTATTTATGAATTGTTGATCTTGGAATGTTTTACATTGGATCCAGCAGACTGCGCTATGATTTCAGTATCGAGAGAATATTCAAAAACCTTTTGTTTTAAATTTAAGATGTGTTTACCGTACAACGTTTGTCGGGTCCTCTAGTATATATATATATATATATATGTGCGTGTGTGTATATGTGTGTATGTGTAAACAACAATAATTGCTAGAAAATTTTAAAAATATTGACTAAGTAATATATATTATTGTATGCAAATGTCACATAAATTAATGGGAAGTTATACAAATCTTGTTATTTAGAATTTATACTTTATACATATTATATTTTAAGATATTTTTAATATGTATTAGAAAGTATTTCGATGTAAAGGTATTTTTAAGGAAACATTCCTAATAAATGGGATCTTTCAGAATAATATATCTTATTTCCAATCATCTTTTGAGCAATATTTTTTACAGCTTTATCCACGACCTACTCACTTACAAATGCTCTTGGAGAATCATTGCTCCTTAAAAGCTTTTTGAGTATAAAGCTTCATCTGAAGAAGAGAACGTGAACATATAAACTAAGCCTGCTATATAAAGTCTAGACTTTCAATTTAGAAGGATAGAGATAGGGTAGTCTGTTAGTGGAGCAGAGATTAATCAAATTTAATGTGTAAGGTAGATATTTAGTATTTGATAATAATAGTAATAATTAAAGTGACGATTTGTCATTAGTGATTGAAGATAGATTAGATAGCTAGGAAGACAGTGTTCTTGAATTGAAGTAAGCGTCACTGGTAATTAAAGTATTTATACTTATTAATTGTACACACATTGCTTTAATTGGGTGCATCTCTTAGTTTTAATTGATCAAACTTGTGTTGTTCGTTGTGTTGCAAATAAACTTAGTAATTCTGAACATGGCTAGTATTTCTGTCTTTCTCCCACATCTCTTAACGTGGAAGTAAGATCCTTACAAACACGACTAAAATATCATTACAAAGTCTACATATAAGGTATACTAGCCGTTACCCGACAAGTGGTCAAGTCACGGTTTTATAGCTAGTGTGTCATAATGAATAGCACGGTTGCTTATATGATTGAGTGAGTGAATGATTACTAACGTCGCACTGTTCAGCTACACGAGGTGCTTTTGGCGACGGACTACGTAATTTTGAACCATAATCAAGTGACGTGGATGACACCTGAGATGGCACCCCCTCTCCTAAATACCACATCACACCAACGGGAGGACGTTTCGGCTCTCGACAGATTTAACGTGCATCGCTGCCTTACAAGGCGGGTCTTTAGTGGTACTAGGCTCCAGCTGATGACAGGTCTGCCATGATTCGATCCTTGACCACTGGGTTACCGCTGCCCTCATCTGCATCTGAAGACTCGCCACGCAAGGGGCCAATTCACTTTCAATATGTCGAAACATAAATGTCTTCACATTGGTGTAGGGTGGAAGCTAGAAGAGGCAGGTGCCAGCACGGGTGTCACCATCGTCACTTTACCATGGCTCAAACTTACGAGGCGGCCCATCACCCAATAGTCGGTGTACAACTTCATAGTGTGACGGTATAATTTCACTATCACTCTATTTAATCATTTTCCCTTTTCTTTCTTGTAGTCCTAAAAACATACATAAGTCAAGTACTACTTATTGAAACTGAAGCAAACTTGTAATATAAGACACATCTTACTAGTCGAGTAATCATCTAAAATGGAGATGCATTCACCCATTATATTAGACCACTTCTCATACAACTCTTTCTAAGTCTGATCTTAGAAATATCTTAGCAAATATTTGAAGAATGTGTAGAGTAAGATGCCATAGTTGACCAATCAAGCGAAGCAATTTTTTTCTCTAGTTTTCTGATAATATCGTTCTCTTTTCTTCTCCAAACCTTCTTATTTTTTTCTCTCAATCTCGGATTGAAATGAAGCCGTTCTTTTATCTTTTTCTTCATGCTTCGAGTGTTTTTTTTCTGGAAGTAATGGGAATAATGAAATAAGTCATTTTTGCTCATCCCTAGAATATTACGCTCATCGATGAAATATGAAGTCTTTGAGAAAGTTAATAAACGTTTTTGAACTGTATCGCGGGTGTAAATGTAGTCAAAGCTGTTTACAATTTAATAGAATTATCAGCACATATTTATATTTTAATTAACATAGTTTATTTTGTTATTTTTAAGTAATACTTTGACCCAAATAAATGATAACTTTAAACATGATACGTAAGATTAGTGGACATAACCATTTAAAACTATCTAAATTGATACTTTTAATGGGGTCAATTAAAGACGGTTCTCCATCGAAATCAAAACAGACATCAGACTAAGTGTAATTATTTGTCTGTTTGTATTTTGTTATAAAAAATGTTCTTCAAGAAGACTTTTAAATTAAAAAAAAAAAAACTATTTTTTTATGCATTTTACTTTAAATAAAATGTTTAAAAAATGCATTTACTTTAAATAAAATGTTTAAAAA